>CAUYLG010069336.1:0-97479 GCA_963573385.1 Cacajao melanocephalus | reverse complement strand
GGGGAGTTGGGGAGAGATAGCATGGGGAGAAATGCCAGATATAAGTGATGGGGAGGAAGGCAGCAAATCACACTGCCATGTGTGTACCTATGCAACAATCTTGCACGTTCTTCACATGTACCCCAAAACCTAAAATGCAATTTAAAAAACGTAAAAAAAAAATTAAAATAATAAAATTATCAAAGTCACTTCAGCTATTGTTCAAGGTACAGCACAGCCATCCTCAACCAGGGGAAAATATACAGATTATGTATAAGAGAGAGAGTGAGAAAAATATCTTCTTAGGTCAGGTTAAGGAATCATGTATTAAGGGGGAAAGAAAACAATGGGGCAGCGTACAATGTTTAAGGCAAAATTATAAACATGCACAGAAAAAGCAAAACAAAACAAAATTACATATTCATGTTAATATGGTAACTTGATTGAGATTTCAGAAGACAAAGAATAAATGGCCAAGCTTGCTTTGAACAGCAAGGCCATTATGGGTTTCTTATATATTTCAAGGGAGAGTGAGCTGAAGCACAATTTAAAAGGAGAAAAGATAGATTAGAACACATAATCACTGTAACCATGAACTCTTGAGCTCGAGGTTACTTTTGCAAAAAGTAACTTAGGTCTAGCTTACTTAAAAAGCATTTTCTGGCCAGACACAGTGGCTCATGCCTATAATCCCAACACTTTGGGAGGCCAAGGTGGGCAGAATGCTGGCGTCCAGGACTTCAAGACCAGCCTGGGCAACACAGTGAAACCTCGTCTCTACCAAAACAAACAAACAACAACAACAACAAACCAGGCATGGTGGCACATTGCCTGTAATCCCAGCTACTTGGGAGTCTGAGATGAGATAATCACTTGAGCGCAGGGGGAGGGCGAGGCTGAGATCATGCCACTGCACTCCAGCGGCGCAATCTTGGCCCACTGCAACCTCTGCCTCCCAGGTTCAAGCGATTCTCCTGCCTCAGCCTCCTGAGTAGCTGGAATTACAGGTATCTGCCACACGCTGGGCTAATTTTTTGCATTTTTAGTAGAGACAGGTTTTCATCATGTTGGCCAGGCTGGTCTCGAACTCCAGACCTCACGTGGTCCACCTGCCATGGCCTCCCAAAGTGCTGACATTACAGGCATGAGCCGCTGCATTCAGCCTTTCTTTTTTTGTTTTTTTTAAAGGCATTTTTCTCCAATCTGAACAATGAATAACCAGGTTCCAAAACTTCAAGTTGTGAGAAACCTTTGATTTTATTTTCCTACTGGAAAGAGAGTTATTCATAGCATGTACATACATGTAATTGTATGTGTAACAGGAAAACTGAAAAACAGCACGATCAGCTCTGCCTGTGTCACAGATTAGCACACAGGTGCTACAGAGATTTGGTTAGCAAAGTGATCTCATTCTTGTCCAGGTGAAAACTAGTTCTGTTTTTCTCCCCACCTCTCAACCCCACCCAGACTTTCTAACACATGAACTTCAAGTCTTGTACCTTTTACACAAAGTATCTCCTATTTATTAAAAAAATCACAAATGGGGATAGCACCACTTCTATGCAAGAATAGAACTATTTTTTTTTCAAGGGAGCTACGAAAGGGTCTATTTCCTTACAGCCAATAGAAATCTTAAAAATTTAGCTTTTGGCATAAGTAGTGCATCTCCAAGTCCGCCACCAGTCAAGGTCTCAGGTGCCAGCTAGGCCACTGCAACTGTCACTGTGGCCCATTAGAACATTGCTGACTTCAAGATCAAGCAGTTCTGGAGGTGCTTGGAGGTCCTGGGTGCTGAACAAAGGTGTTGGTAGCCTTATGAAAAGAACCAGAGAAACCTAATACTGCTTTGTTTTTTAAACGCATCACTTAGGAGTTGCTACCCCAGAAAATCCAGAAATAGAACTGCTTCCCCTCAAATTGACAGGAATGAAAGATAAATATGAACCACCTCAGGAGAAGTGTGCTGGATAGGATTCTTCTCAGTTGAAAAGATGCTAAAAAATGGTTTCTATAACTTGAATAGTTTGTATATCATATAATCTTTTCTAGCTAGATGCTATAGAATTCTTTTAATATGTTACATTCACCTATCATATTTTACTATTATAAAGACACTTAGAATCATCTATAAATACTCAATATAAATTGTTTAGAGTCTTAAAGCAGAAGAATCCAAAGTGAAAACAAAAAAAACTAAACACAGCCATTTAATTCATCATCTTAAAAGCTATTCTGCTTATTAGTCTGATGAAGAATTATGGTACTGGTTGTATTTTTGCCAATGAAGTTTAGCATGAAGGTAATCCTTGGTGTAGCTTTAAAAATGAGCACAGGTACAGCCATTCTTTAAAATGATGATGACACTATTGTTTATATTCCCTGTTGGCAGCTGGAGAAGTATGTGTGACATAAGATGCTTCTGCATGGTTTCCCATGAATCTTCTGTTCTTGTTTATATAATGTGGAACAAATAACTCTTGTTTGCCACCACTGTGCCTTATGTAACTGTGTGTGCCAGTCAGAAATCTGACACCCAGTTTTCCTTCTAGGCTATCATGCTCTATCTGATAATCTCGCCTTGCTTTGCTCTGTGCTTTCATAAAGCCTAGCTGCACATTGGCCTTTCTGTGCAGTTTTCAATTTGCTTAATGACAGCAGTTACTCCAACTGTAACTTATATAACTTTAAACAGAATCACACTGTTCTCTGCCTTACTTAGTTGCTTAGTGAAGCACAGAACAGAGGCAATATAAAATCTGGGGTTCACATACAAGTTGGGATGAGAAGGGGAGTGAGCCATAATATCATGAAAAATTATACTTTCTAAGTATAATTACAGTGATTTTTCTCTCAAAGTATTTTTCTAGCCTTGAACTCATTTTACCTTCATTATTCCTGAGAATAAGGCAAGCATGAGGGTAAGTTGGGTGCTGAAGTTTTAGGTCAAAGACTGATATTAATACAAAGTATTTACTAACTGTAGAACCTGGGGCACCACATCAGTTAACTGCTCTGAGACTCACTTTCATTGACTGTTACATGAGAAGAATATCCGTGCTGCCTACTTCACAAGCTTATTGTGAGGGTCAAATGAGAATGTACGTAAAAGATCTTTTCTTATTTGTATTTTTAAAATAGATTTTAAGTGATCCCTCACTATCTGCTACGAGATTGTAGGAGAGCTCAAATATCAACTAACGTCTATTAAAGTGAAAACATTATTAGCAAAAGTATGCATTAATATGTATGTATATGTATGTGTGTGTATACACACACACACACACACACACACACACACACACACAGTGATGCAATACCTAAGATATTGATAAGGGTCTAGATTACGAATTTGTTCACAGAGCTAAAGGCAATATTTTGAACATGTAGACATGTTTAGGTACAGTAATTAACTTCTTTAACAAGGGTTGACATCTCACTTACAATCAATCACTGGGGCCAGGCACGGTGGCTCATGCCTGTAATCCCAGCACTTTGGGAGGCTGAGGCGGGCAGATCACTTGAGGTCAGGAGTTGGAGACCAGCCTGGCCAACATGGTGAAACCCTGTCTCCATAAAAGTTAGCTGGGCATGGTGGTGGTTACCCATAATCCCACCTACTCCAGAGGCTGAGGCAGGAGAATCGCTTGAACCCAGGAGGTGGAAGTGGCAGTGAGCCGAGATCGCGCCACCACACTCCAGCCTGGGCAACAGAGTGAGACTCTGTTAAAAAGAAAAAAAAAAAATCACTGGATTTCACAAAACAAAAGTATGGATTTCATGATCAATTTCCTAGTTATAATCACAACAAAGGCCACTGGCCATGTGTAGTCTTCTGTTTTATGTGTCACAACCATGGAACAATGACTTCCAACTTTCAAGTGAATTTCCTCTCACTCTCCTGCAGCAAAGGTTGCAAAAAAAAAAAACCACCAAGAATTGATCTTGGTTCTTCGAATTTTGCTCTGCAAATATCAGAATCAGCTAAATTCGGTAGCTAACCTCACAAGACTGTGCAGTTTAGCTGTAGTATATACTTTTACACACTTCTACATCGACTCTGAAAATAATATAGTAGACTCCATTATTTGTGATTTTACTTTCCAATGTTTCAGTTACCCGTAGTCAACCACAGTCTGAAAATAGATGAATGTAGTACAATAAGATATTTGTGTGTGTGAGAGAGACAGAGAGGGAGAGCACTATATTAGTCTGTTTTCATGCTGCTGATAAAGACATACCTGAGACTGGGCAATTTACAAAAGAAAGAGGTTTATTGGACTCACAGTTCCACATGGCTGGGCAGGCCTCACAATCATGGCAGAAGACAAAGAGGAACAAGGCACACCTTACGCGGATGGTGGCAGGCAAAAAGAAAGAGGTTGTGCAGGGAAACTCCCATATTTAAAACCATCAGGGCTGGGTGTGGTGGCTCACGCCTATAATCCCAGCACTTTGTGGGACTGAGGCGGGCAGATTTCCTGAGCTCAGGAGTTTGAGACCACCCTGGACAACATGGCAAAATCCCATCTCTACTAAAATGCAAAAAATTAGCTGGGCATGGTGGCGTATGCCTGTAATCCCAACTACTCAGGAGGCTGAGGCAAGAGAATCACTTGAACCAGGGAGGTGAAGGTTGCAGTGAGCCGACATTGCGCCACTGCACTCTAGCCTGGGCAACAGAGCAAGACTCCATATCGATAAAAATAAAATAAAACCATCTGATCTCATGAGAGTTATTCACTATCAAGAGAACAGCACAGGAAAGATCCACCCCCATGATTCAATTATTCCCCCCCTCATTGCTGTCCCTCCCACAACATGTGGGCATTATGGGAGCTACAAGATGAGATTTGGGTGGGGACACAGAACCAAACCATATCAAGCACAGCCACGTATCTTTTATAATGGTATATTGTTATACCATTAACAGTAATGGTATAATTATTCTTGTTAATCTCTTACTATGCCTAATTTATAAATTAAACTGTACGTTAAATATAGTGTAGAGGAAAAAACAGTCTGGTTCAGTGCCATCCTTGGCTTCAGGTATCTACTGAGGGTGTTGAAATATATCTCTTCATGGAAAGGAAGGACTACTGTGATTGTTTCTTAATAACTGACCTCATGAAAATGAAAAGAAAGATCAATAGCATTTAGGGACCTTTGCAGTTAATAATCCCATAAACAATTATTTTTTAAACTTTCTGAATTTACAATAAATGACAAAACTAAAAAGAGTAAATGATATTCAAAAATGCTAAAATTCGTCAAAATAAAAGTAATTTCTCTTTTTTTTTTTGAGACAGGGTCTCACTCTATTGCTCAGGTTGGAGTGCAGTGGCATGATCTCAGCTCACTGCAACCTCTGCCTCCTGGGCCCAGGTGATCCTCCCACTTCAGCCTCCCAAGTAGCCGAGACTACAGGTGCATGCCAAAATGCCCAGCTAATTTTTGTATTTTTAGTAGAGACAGAGTTTTGCCATGTTGCCCAGGCTGGCCTCCAACTCCTGAGCTCAAGCAAATCCGCCCGTCTTGACCTCCCAAAGTGCTGAGATTACAAGCAGGAGCCACTGCACCCAGCCAAAAGAAATTTTTATAATTAACAGGTGCTCTGAAACCAGTCACAGAATTACGTGCATTTTTCTCAGCTGATACTACACCAACCACTCAAAGCATGAATGGATTTTCAGTTTTGTGTTTATGTTAAATGAATGAAATTGCTTTTCTTACGGGTACTTTTTAAAATGATGATGGGCTGTTACCCAATTAAGGCTTCAAAGAACCAAAATAGTATTAGTATTAGCCTTCATAAAGTGACTGTGACAAAAAAAATGATTATATTCGTTGTTTCAAAGGTTCTATTCTTCAGCATTCAGTTTGTGTTCCTGAACAATGAAGGAACCATTTGCCTTCAGAGGAAGAGCTCCTGGTCTGTCCCAAATCAAATGGGAAAGAATACATTAAAATTACTGCTGACCAGGAGATAAGAAACCTCCAAAGCCCACATTTATACCACAGACCAAAGGTAGAGTAAAGTACTGGTCAGTATGTATAGAAAGTAAACACTCATCAGGTGTGTACACTGTAGAGTAACTAGGAAATAATTCCTTTGAAACTGATTAACTTCACAAAGGAAATCAGAGGATCACATTACGTGCCAGAAGTCCATATAAACCCCATCTTTCTGATACACACAGAAGTTTCTTTTGAATGGACTTTATGTAGTCTAATCTTACTCTTAAGAGCTTTACAAGAAAACAGTTTCTATAACAGAAGAGACAAAATCCAGTAGAGAAAATGCAGGGTAAATAAGCTAAGAAAAGATACAGTAACACGACACAGGACAAAAGACTTGTTGTTTATCAATAACATAATAAAAATTGGAAATGCCGGAGAAGTTTGAAAAAATGAACAACTAATCAATTGTGAGAGAAGGCAGAATAGTGAGGACTAGAGGGAAGCTGTTGAGATACTAGCAATGTTCTTTATCATCTAGTGGTGGTCACATGAATATATACATAGGTAAAAATGTTTAAGCTGTGTAACAAAGTACAGGGCACTGTATATATGTTACCATATGTATACCTCAATTTAAAATAAGAAAAGAATTTTGAGGCCAGGTGCGGTGGCTCACACCTGTAATCCCTGCCCATTAGGAGACCAAGGCAGGTGGATCACGAGGTCAGGGGTTCAAGACCAGCCTGGCCAACACAGTGGAACCCCATTTCTAGTAAAAATACAAAAATTGGGGTAGGGGGGTGATTAAAAAAATTAGTTGGGTGTGGTAGCACGCGCCCGTAGTCCCAGCTACTCAGGAGGCTGAGGCAGGAGAATCGCTTGAACCCAGTAGGCGGAGGTTGCAGTGAGCAAAGATTGCACCATTGCACGCCAGTCTGGGTGACAGAGCGAGACTCTGTCTCCAAAAAAAAAAAAAAAATTAAAAAAAAAGAAATAGGAAAAGAATTTTGAAACTAAACATTGAAAAGCTAAAAGTTGGCCAGGTACATTGGCTCATGCATGTAATCCCAGAGCTTTTGAGAGGCCTTGGGAGGCCAAGGCAGGAGTTCAAGACCAGCCAGGGTATTTTTAAAATTTTGTAACAATTAATTAAAATTTTTTAATTAGGTGGGCCTGGTGTTGAGTGCCTATATTAAAAACAAACAACAACAAAAAAAATCTAAACTAAAAGTCTTCCTTTTCCCTCCAGATTAAATACTTTGCAAAGATACCATCTTTTCAATAGAGATACCGATACACATTGCACGACCCATTCAAATCTAAATTGTAAATATCATAAGAACTCAGCACAAGCTGTTCTCTCTGCCAAAAAGCAGTGAAGGTGTTGTCACATTTCATCTCATTCATAACAGATGGAGATGACAAAAAGAAGTATTTTAGGAGAAAGACTGACAAGGAAATTTTGGCAATGGAATTCTCATCTTTTGTTAAGCAGAACCACACTATGGGTAGATTGGACTAATTGTTCAGCAAATATTCACTCCCTCCCCCACACCTCCACAGGAGAATATTCTTCTACTCCACTGATATTGGGCTTGGCCATGTGACCTGCTTAGCAAATAGGATGTTAGGACATGTGACATAAGAGAGAGCCTTGACAAGTGTTTGCACATTTGGCCTTGTCCTCTTATGCTACTGAGTTTTGTCCATGGAGGATGAGACATACATGGAGCAGATCTGGACCCAACCTATAGCGTGGCACCTACATCGGAGCCCAGTCTAGCTCAGCAGAATCCTAGACAATCTGCAGATGAGTGTATCAGAAATAAATGCTTGTTATTATATATAATACATAAATCAATGCTTGTTTATATAGATATATATACAAATATATATATATATATATATATATATATATATATATATATAAAACACTGAAATTTGGGCAGTGTAATAGTTTTGTTTTCCTCTTTGAGAAAAAAAAGAACTTAATTCACCTAGTTGCCAGAAGTGTTGTGAACAAGGCGGTACTCAGCTGCTGATCTTTTTTGGAATTATTTCAATACAAGAATGATTCATCATGAAAGACCACACACCCTTCCTGGAGCAACCTGCATCCAATAATGCAGGGCTGTGAAGGCCTAGCCTTTCATCCTGATTTGGGATGGCCCAAATCAGCTGTATCAGTTGAGGCCTTCATTGGATTGTATCCACCTCCTCCCACTAACCAATCCTGCCTCCTTCCCTTTTATTCCACAAGCGTTGATCCCAAGGGTAATCCCTAATACATTTCCCACATAAAAACTGCTATCAGAATCTGCTTCCAGGGAACCCAACCTAAAATGCAGTATTATGACAACAGCTAACTGATACACATATACTGTATTCAATACTAACTACAAATGCTCTACAACTTATGGCTACATCCCAACAAACTCATCATAGGTTGAAAATATCGTCAAAAATCCACTTACTACCCTGATAAACCCATTGTTAAAAAACCCCAGAAATTGTTAAGTTGAACCACCCTAAGTCAAGGGCCATCTTATTGATTTGTTCAGTTACAATTTCACAAAAACTTCACATATATACCTCCTGCATAAATTGCAGCATTCTAAATATCCTATCTATGTTAAAATTAATGACCATATGGTTTTTTCCCAAGCAGAGGAAGATTATAATAAACTCTCATGTGGATCGCTTGATGTCAGGAGTTCAAGCCCAGTGTGGCCAACATGGCAAAACTAAAAATACAAAAATTAGCTGGGCATGATGGTGCACGCCTGTAATCTCAGCTACTTGGGAGGCTGAGAGAGGAGAATTGCTTGAACCCGAGAGGCAGAGGTTGTAGTGAGCTGAGACTGTGCCATTGCACTCCAGTGTGGATAACAGAACCAGACGCCATCTCAAAAAAAAAAAAAGGTTTTTATATGTAAAAAAACGTGCCACTCACTTTCAATTTTTGCTTTAATGCATAAACAAAATCCCTCATACAACAGACTTAATTGGCATTCAATCAAATCAACCTAAAAGACACCCCGAGCCATGTTCTTGTGTGTACTCATACCTTTTGGTTATTGTTTTCTTTTTTTTGAGATAGAGTCTTGCTCTGTGGCCCAGGCTACAGTACAGGGGCGTTATCTCAGCTCACCGCAATCTCTATCTCCTGGGCTCAAGAGATTCTCATGCCTAGCCTCCCAAGTAGCTGGAATTACAGGCACCCACCACCACGTCTGGCTAATTTTTGTGTATTTTTAGTAGAGACAGGGTTTCACCATGTTGGCCGGGCTGGTTTCAAACTCCTGGCCTCAAGTGATCCAACTGCCTCAGCCTCCCAAATGCTAGGATTACAGGTGTGAGCTACCACGCCTGCCTTTTTTTTTTTTTTTTTTTTTTAAATAGAGAGGAGGACCCACTATGTTGATTCAGGCTGGTCTCAAACTCCTGGCCTCAAGCCCTCAAGCGATCCTCCCACCTCAGCCTCCCATGTACCTGCGATTACAGGTGTACACCAACATATCTGACTCTTTATAATTATCATCACAGAAAGCTACAGAGGAACAGGCCACAGGGAACCCATGGTCCTAGATGTCATTTCCAAACTTACTAAGAGCATAATTAAAATGTATTGCCACCTGGCTGTGACTCTTGGCACAAACCAGACAAATATATGAAAGCAACTGTGTGAAGACACTGGAGAACAACCAATACAGGCAAGGAGAGGTGATGATCCCTCTGAAAAGTGTAATAGTTGAGCTTCCACACTGACCTTGGCCTTTACCATTTTCTAGATGCTACATGCTGAAAGAGAGCCAAACAGCAAGTTTCCTTTTTACTAGTCTGATATGAAAAGAATCACACTTTGATGCTACCAGAGTTAGTAAGACCTAGTGCGCAAAATACTGGGGAGGATCCTATTCCATGCCATAAAGGAAATCTCAGGACATGAAAAAAATTGGTAGCACACATGTTCTCTGACCACATCCTCAAAGTCAATTAAAATAGGTATAGGAGCCACATTTCCTTCTAAATTAACTCCCCAAGTTAAATTTAAAAATTATAAGGCAAATTGGCAAATATTTAGAACCAAATAATAAAAATACTTCATACTAAAAGATATGTGTTACAGCCAAGGTGATAATTAGAGGGACATTTACAATCTTAAATATTTATCATGAAAAGTAAAGAATTTTTAAAAAGTATTTAAAAAGCTATCAAAAGAATATTAGAGTAAGCCTAAAGAAAAGCAGAAGGGCCGGGCGTGGTGGCTCACGCCTGTAATCCCAGCACTCTGGGAGGCCGAGGTGGGCGGACTACAAGGTCAAGAGATCAAGACCATCCTGGTCAACATGGTGAAACCCCCTCTCTACTAAAAAATACAAAAATTAGCTGGGCGTGGTGGGGCACACCTGTAGTCCCAGCTACTTGGGAGGCTGAGGCAGGAGCACTGCTTGAATCCGGAAGGCGGAGGTTGCAGTGAGTTGAGCTTGTGCCACTGCACTCCAGCCTGGTGACAGGTGACAGAGCAAGACTCTGTCTCCAAAAAAAAAAAAAAAAAAAAAAAAAGCAGAAGGAAGAAAACAAGAGTAAAAATAAATAGAAAAAATACCAGTTTTTTAAAAAAATAACTTCCTATTCTTTTAGATAACTAGTAAAGAAACTTCAGGCAAAACAATCAAGAAAAATAGGGGATGTGATACATATAAACAATAACAGGAATATCTATTTGTAACTACAAATATAGCAAGTTGTTTACTTGAAAAATATTGTAAAAATTATGTTAACAAATCTGAAAATTTAGGAGGAAATACATAATCCCCTAGACAGAAATAACCAAAATGGACTTAAGTAGAACAAAAATTTATTCTAACTATAAATCAAATTATAACCATAACTTACATCGAAGGACATTCTACAAAATAAGTGGTTTGCACTCTTCAAAATACCACAGTCATAAAACACATAGAAAGACTAGGGAATCATTCAGGATTGAAGGAGACTATGAAGATACAACAACTAAATGTCCTAAGTGATTCACAAGGAGATCTTGGGCCGGAATTTTTTTTTCTCTTGCCATAAAGAACACTACTGGGACAACTAATAAATCTGAATAAAGCCTCCAGATTAGACAGTAGTACTGTAACAAGGTTAACTTCCTGAGTCTGAGGATTATACTGAACTAATATATGAGAATACTCTTTTTTTTTTTTTTTAAAAGGAAATGCTCTCTCAAATATTTAGCAGTAGAGGGACATTTCTTCTGAAATTTACTTTCAAACGGTTAAGAACTAATAATGTGTAAATAGTGTTAAAGTTTATGGGAGGCGATTATTTTGGACTGAGCTCCTGCACTAGGCCCCAGCAGATCAAACTAGAAGGCAGTCACTTGTGCTAAGCACCTAGATTCATAGCAGCCAAACAGAAGGGGCCAGTTTATCTGAATAGCCATGATAAGGAAGTCCCTTCTATTTTAAAGAAAGCGACTTTGAAACAATCTGCTCCTTGTTCCCTATTTCTGCTTTTCTTCTGCCCTTTTCCATCTATAAAGCCAACCACCTCTGCAGAGCTCATCAGAACACTCGTTCTACTTTATAGATAGAATAAATGAAAGCCAATTAGATGCTTAAACTAAATTCTGTAATTTGTGTCTTTGGACGATAGGAAGAATAATAAAGCAAATGTGGTAAAGATAGTAACAACTGGGGAATCTGGACGAAATAAATACAGGAAGTCTTTGTTCTATTTTTGTATTATCACAAAATACAGAGTTTTAAGATTTTTATTTTATTTTTATCTTTTGAGACGGAGTTTTGCTCTTGTTGACTAGGCTGGTATGCAATGGCTCAATCTCAGCTCACTACAACCTCCACCTCGTGGGTTCCAGTGATTCTCCTGCCTCAGCCTCCCAAGTAACTGGAATTACAGGCATGTGCCACCACGTCCGGCTAATTCTTTGTATTTAGTAGAGATGGGGTTTCACCATGTTGATCAGGCTGGTCTAGAACTCCTGACCTCAGGTGATCTACCCACCTCAGCCTCACGCCTGGATTATAGGCACCAGGCCTATATTATAGGCACCAGAGCCACCAGGCCCAGTCAGTTTTAAGAAATTATAACCACAAGCCTTCCATTAACTCATACTTGAGAATACAAATCTTTCCACCAATCATCCTAAACAAAGTTGCTAAAACAATTCTCTTTCTATTTCTCCCAAGTTCAAATCTATAGTGCTTTTCTGATGTTTCCTAAATACTGTGTGAAATTTGTAGGAGAAAAAGTAAAGTAAAAGGCTGTATTTACCCCCAAAAAAGAAAGAAACTCATTAAAGCTTAAATTTAAAAGAAAAAGATGGATTAATAGACCATAACACACACAAACAATTCTCCTAGGAGAGTCTGCAGCATCTCCACACTCATCTGTAATAGATCATCAACAAAAAGACGTGTGTGTAATGTAGAATATTATTGCCTTAATGATGTATTTAGCAGGAAGAAAAATTTCGTGTTTCATATTTTTTACCGCAGTGCTAGTCCATTAGTACTAATTCTGATTTTATAGCCTTAGAAACATGAATAGTATCCATCATAAGTTTTTAAAAGTTATATGAACCCATCAATTTTATGTCCATTTTGAAGTCTAGATTGCTAACATAAGTTGATACTTAAAATGCTAATCAAAAGATCTATATTTTCTGGCTGGATGCAGTGGCTCACGCTTGTAATCACAGCACTTTCAGAGGCCAAGGTGGGCAGATCACTTGAGGTCAGGAGTTTGAGACCAGCCTGGCCAACAACATGGTGAAACCTCATCTCTACTAAAAACACAAAAATTAGCCGGTGGGGTGGTGGGGGTGCTTGAAATCCTAACTACTCAGGAGGCTGAGGCAGGAGAATCACTTAAACCCAGAAGGCAGAGGTTGTAGTGAGTTGAGAACTAACCACTGCACTTCAGCCTGGGTGACAAAGCAAGACTCTCTCTCAAAAAAAAAGAATCTGTATTTTCTGTTGTGGCTTCTAAACTATCCCCAATTCCCAGTACCCACAAGGCCCTAAATGAAACAAGAATCATGAATAAACAGAATGAAGTACATGACTGGTGGCTAGCCTTTTTATAAAGCGTTAATATCTGAAGAATAATAATATTGTTAAGTCAGCTTTCTCTCATCCAAAAAATAAATTGTTTTTTCTAAGTTATTCTTGATGGGAAGTTTTTATTGTAAAAATTATAGCTTGTTTTAAGGGGAAGATTATATAAAAGATTATATTAACAGCCTTTGTTTACCACTTTTAACTCTTACAGTGACTTCTTGTAACAATTATATGAAAAGGTATGGTTGCTTAATCATAGCCTAATGACCATATTCAAACTTGATAATCTACTCAAATAATAAATACAGCATGATAAAACACCTTTTAGATAATCAGTAAAGCTATAAAATCAGAAGTAAATGAGACTCAACAAAGATTATAAGTAAAAAAGACAAATGCCTCATTGTCATCATCTTCTCAACAATAACAACTAATATTTATTGAGCTCTGACACTGTGCCAGATACTGCTCTGAACAGTTTACAAGTAATTATCTCAATTCATCCTCAAGTTGATGTCACTTGACAACTCAGAGACAGACTTTTTCAAAGGCTGGAAAGAGGTACCAGGGGTCTTGTTCAGGAATCTGAGGCATTGCCTGATTTCACTCCCAGTAAGGCCAGGGCCTCTATGAGGCCTCAAGAGCCAGAAGAGCCCAATGTTTGCAAACATTACCTAAAATAAAGGTACATAAACTACTGAATAAATCAGTAAGTTGTCTTCCAGCCAACCTGGGCAGCTAATATTGCAGAGAGCTGTAATCCCCCTACAGAACCCAAAGACCCCAGAGGAACCCTAACTGCCTCTACTTTGAGGAGCCACTGCAGTTCCACCGAGTTCTGAATCCTTGGTTACACATATGAGCAACTCAAGAGTATGGCTGTACTCCCTCTTCCTGCCCATCCATAACCTTCCTGAAACAGAGCAAGTAGGTTTTATTATTGTTACCACTGCTGATGAAGAAACTCAGTCAAAGGTAGGTTAAGTAATGGCTACATGGATCATACCTGAGATATACATTGAAGGGGGAAAATAAAGAATCACAAATAATGTCTCCATTTGTACACCCTTGTTCATAGCAAGGATATTCACAATAGCCAAAAGATAGAGGCAACTCAAATGTCCACTGATAAAGTAACATAATGTGGTCTATACAGACAATGGATTACTAGCTAGCATTACTAGTCGGGAGGGGGAGCACATGCCTGTAGTTCTAGCTATTAATACTTGGTAGGCTGAAGTAGGAGGATCACTTGAGCCCAGGAGTTTGAGGCTACAGTGAGCTATGATCACGCCACTGCATTCCAGCCTGAGTGACAGAGCAAGACCCTTCATATATATATATATATATATATTTTTTTTTTAATGGAAATTTTGACACATGGTACAGCATTAATGAACCCTGAAGACATCCTAAGTGAAAATAAGCCAGTGACGAAAGGCTCATATGAGATACTGAGAGCAGTCAATTTCATAGAGACAGAAAGTAGAAGGGTAGTGGCTAGGGGCAGGGGGGATGGAGAGTTAGAGTTTAATGGGGATGAGATTTCTGTTTGGGAAAATGAAAAAGTTCTAGAGATGGATGGTGGTAATAGTTACACAACAATGTGAATCTATGAAATGCCAGAGTGATTCTACTTAATACACTTAAAAATGGTGAAAAGAAGTTTTAAAATTATGGTAAAATACATATAACACAAAATTTAAGCGCATCACAGCTGGGCATGGCAGCACACATCTATAACCCGAGCTACTCCTCGGGAGGCTGATGTAAGAGGATTGCTAGAGCCCAGAAGTTCAAATCTAGCCTGGGCAACATAGCATGATCCCATCTCTTCAAAAGCATGCATGGTATGCTAAAATCTTTCTACAGTTCATAGTGTTCAGACTGTGTGTGTACAGCTCTGGGGATATAACAAAATTAGAATTCAAATACACATATATACATCACTCTTAGTGATGAGATGCTCTCTATAAAACATGAAAATGCTGAAACAAAGGAATGGAAACAATATATTCCAATGACCTATTTCAGTAAGAACCTATGTCCCAGAGAAAGAAGCTAATCTACTCATTCTCAAATATTTAGTGAACACCTACATATAGGCCAGGCACTATGCTTGGTGCTGAGAATTCAATGGTAAGAAAAAACAGATGCGGTAACCACACTAAGGGATATAACAAGCTGGTATGTAGGGAATGGGAAGGAGACAAAGGGACACAAAATAATCACAAAAATGAGTCTTTAATTACAGACCTGGCTCTCTGCAAGAGCACATCACAAAGCAACCTGCCCTAAACTGATGGATTAGCCAAGATTTGGTTTTAAAAAGATTTAACTATGTGGGGCTATAAGAGCATCCAGAGAAAGCGACTTGAACATCCAAGTCCTGTGGCAAGACACAAAACCAAGGGAAGGATACGACTGGAAGGATACAGTCCTCTATCCTACAGCCAGAGGACAGAGGACCGTGTGGGCAAAGGGGTTACAGACAGAGGCCAGGCAAAACTGAATAGTTTTGTTGACTGTAGTAACAGTAACGATCTAAGTTTCTACCCTACATGCAATTAAAAGCACTAAAAGGATATAAGGTAGGAGATAGCAAAATAAAATAACAGTTACACTTTTAAAAGATCAGATATAACACAGAAATCAGAGGTGCTCCAGGACACAATTTCCTCCCTCCTAAATTGACACAGCTTGGCCTTTCTCAGAACCAAACCTGGCATTAGGCAACCTAAGTTTCTAGTCCTGATTCTGTCACCAATTAAATGTGAGTCCTTATATCACACAATTTACTGTTTTGTCCCTTGGGCTCATCAACCTGTAAGACAGTCTTCCCTAGAAGGGGTATCAGGCTCCAAACAACTAACTCAAAAACTTATTTTTCTTTTATTCTTGCCCCTCCTACCTCAAATTATTTAGTCTTCAAAGTTCAGGCAAAGAGATAAGCCAGTACCTTCACTTTGCCAGGGCTAAGGCTTTGTTCCAGTGATATCTCCCTAACAATGCTTGTGACATTCTGCTCTTCAAGCCAGGAGGGTACAGACCTTCCTCTGGCCAACACCACCAGACAGGGAGTCACAGGCTAGAACTTCCATCAACTAATGCACTGCCACTTATTAACATTCAAGATTTCCTTGGTTCCAAGAAATTTTGTTCCCATGGAGGTGATGGTGGAAGAGATCAATGTAGGTATTGTAAACCTATTTCTCTCTTTCTCTTTCTCTTTCTCTCTCTCTCTCTCTTTCTCTCTCTCTCTGTGTGTGTGTGTGTGTGTGTGTGTGTGTGTGTGTGTGTGTGTGTTTGAGATGGAGTCTTGCTCTGTCGCCCAGGCTGGAGTGCAGTGACGCGATCTCGGCTCACTGCAACCTCCACCTCGCACGTTCAAACAATTTTCCTGACTCAGCCTCCTCGGTAGCTGGGACTCAGGCACACGCCACCACGCCTGGCTAATTTTTGTACTTTTAGTAGAGACAAGGTTTTACCATGTTGGCCAAGCAGGTCTCAAACTCCTGACCCCAGGTGACCCATCTGCCTCAGCCTCCCAAAGTGCTAGGATTACAGGCATCAGCCACCACACCCGGCCTGTTATTTTTCTTTGTATATTGTATAAAATACACCTTATATTTGAATAAAACAAGGGTGAAATCTATAAGGGCCTCCATGGCTTCAATATTTTTAACAATTATGAATCTTATATATCTTAGATTAGCAGCGTTTGAAATTCACAGTTCAACTATATTCATAACAGATTTCAAAATGAGTAAGTAAGAACTACTGATGTGCAGGCAGCTTAATTACCTGTTCCCAATACATTATTAGTGATTTGACAAGTGGCATAAATTGTCTTGGATAAATCGATATCAGATTAGGAATGCTGATAGCCTACTGCAGTCCTCAGAAGAAAAGTCACAAAGAAAATCACCTAGGAAGGGCTACCAGGTTTCAGCAATTCCACAATCCTGCCCTCTCTGCAGGCCTCTGAAGGAGGCCCTCAGATGCATGGTTTCATCACCTAATAAAAGAAAGTGCGAAAGCAATGAGAATAGGACCATAATTAGCTGGGAGTGGTGGCGGACACCTGTAATCCCAGCTACTGGCTAAGACAGGTGGCTGAGGCAAGAGAATCACTTGAACCCAGGAGGTGGAGGTTGCAGTGAGCCAAGATCATACCACTGTACTCTAGCCTGGGCAACAGAGCAAAACTCTGTCTTAAAAAAAAAAAAGGAATAGGACCATAAATACTCAAAGAAAAGTAAGAATTTGACTCCCCAAATTCAACTAAATGATGAATCCACTTTCATTTAATGGGACAAAATAACCTATGAGCCTTTCATATGTTCTTTTTGGTAAACAATTGTAAAACTCATTATCAACACACTAATAATTAATTTTTACCCATACCACTCATTTTTATAAATGCCTCAGGATTTTAGAGTCTAAGTAAAGCTGAACCTAGAGCAGTATGAGGAGGAAACCACAGCATTTAAATGTTGCAAACAAAAGAACACATCTTCCTCAGTGCTACCTCAAAAAAAGACAACAATAACAATATTTAAATCCAAGCCATTCTAACAAAAATGAGGTGGAAGGGTGGATAGAAGAGGTAATCCGATGGAGAAGAGATAACTACTCAGGAGGAATCAAGTACAGATCCAAACCCTATCTCTGAAAGCAGCTACACAAACATGACAAAACATGACTTCCTGAGCCTCTGAGCCTACTTCTGCTTTAGAAAATAATTACAGTAATAAATAACTAGAGAGAATATATGTGATAACAAAATAATCGGGCCTCAAAATTACTAAGCATGAATGGAAATAAAACAGAACACATAAAAAACACTGATGGGTGTAAAGGTAACTTCCTAGAAGGAGCATAAGAGGCAAGTATTAAAGAAAATACACATAAAATGATTATTTATGAAACAGAGTCTTACTCTGTTGCCCAGGTTGGGATGATCATAGCTCACTGCAGCCTTGAGCTTCTGGGCTCAAGGGATCCGTCCACCTCAGCCTCACACAGGTAGTTGTAACTACAACACACACCACCATGCCTGGCTAATTTTTATTTATTTATTTATTTATTTATTTATTTGGTAGGGACAGGATCTTGTTATGTTGCCTAGGCTGGTCTCGAACTCCTGGCCTCAAGTGATCATCCCGCCTCAGCCTCCCAAAGTGTTGGAATTACAGGCATAAGCCAGTGTACTTGGCCATAAAATAATGTTTCAACGAATTAAGGTATATACATAGGATCCTCTTTAAAATGCTCTTTGAAAGTATCGCCTTCACTGACAACAAATACAAAACCTTTAAAACTGCCCTCTCCCGAAAGAAATTCACCTGCTGTCCTGCGCATTCACCAGCAGTGGGAAGCAGAGAGCTGCTGCAGCTGTGAACCAAGAGCCCACACAGGCCCTCTGTACCTCAGGCAAGTCAGACCAGCTGCCACAGAACTCTCCACCATCTCAGGAACAAGCCTTTCCACTTGCACTCAAACTGGGACCACATCCCCAGTTGTAATCTGAGAAGCAGTATCTCATAAGAATAGTGTTAAACTACAAGGGACTGGTTACATAAATAATAGTTTACCCATATAAGACCATGCAACATTAGGGAAAAACTGAGTTCTTACAATGATTTTTAAAAAGGTATTTATAACATATAGTTAGGGAAAACATGGTGGGGGGAACAAAACTCTGTTTTAAATGGCCTCAACTGTGTGTTAAAAAGAAAGTTCACATGAGACTTGTCTTACCAGTTATCAAAATGTACTAAAATGTGGTGCTTACACAGGGAAAAATAGATCAACAAAACAGAAGAGAACAGATTAAAAGTCTATAAGCAGACCTAAGTATATCTAGGAACTTAAAATATGACAAAAGGGCATTACAAATCATGAAGAAACAAATATTGGGACAATTAATTTAATATATGGGAAAATTAGATCCCTACCTCACTCTATTCACAAAATTAAACTCTACATAGATTTACAGTCCTAAATATTAAGAAAACTTTAAAACTATTAGAAAAAATAGGACACAAGAAATATACCTATATATATATATATATATAACTCTAGTTATAGCCTAAAACTCACATACATGCTCACAAAGGGATATGTATGAAATTTTCAACATAGCATTATGAACAACAAAGCAAAAGAAAAATGTTTTGAAAGCACTCCAGATGTTCACTGGTAACAGAACAAATAATGTGTAGTATTATATGAAAAAATATTAGAAATACAAAAATAGTTAAAATGAATGAACTGTGTATATACTTATTAACATGCCCCAGATCTCAATAATGGGCAAATGGCAAGTGTTACACAGTAAATTTAAGCACATGCAAAAGAATATTTATGTTGTTTTGGATATATAATACAACTGTAAAAACACAGACTACATACATAGCAGATCTGTTCTAGCGGCTGCCGCTTAAATGAAGGTAGAGGTGAAGGGAAGTAGGACTCGGAAGGGAATATTAGAGACTTTAACACTAACTACAACGGTTGAAAAGAATGTTTTTAATCTGAAGAACTAAAATATTAACATTTGCTTTAGCTGGGCTTATGTGGAGTTTTATTACATTATCCTCTGTGCTATTCTGTAATTTGCTATCATGATTATGTATAATGCATAAAAAGGGTTTAAAGAAAACAAAATAATAAGACATTCTACTCTGGGTAATGAGAACAAAGCTTCTTTTGGCTGCTGCTGAACTATTTTCATAACAGACACACATTAATTTTTAAATTGAGCAAAAATCATTTTGCCCAGGAAAAATACATACAGGTGGTGATTAGATTTCACATAGTTCTGGTTTATATAAATATCTATTTTTTTTTTTTTTTTTTTTGAGACAGGGTCTCACTCTGTCACCCAGGCAGGAGGGCAAGTGGCATGAGCCTGATCTCAGCTCACTGCAACTTCTGCCTTCCAGGCTCAAGCAATCTCCCACCTCAGCCTCCCAAGTAGCTGGGACCATAGGCGCCTGCCACTACGCCCAGCTAATTTTTATATTTTTTTGGTAGAGACAGGGGTTTCACAATGTTGCCCAGCCTGGTCTCAAACTCCTAAGCTCAGGCAATCCACCAGCCTTGGCTTCCCAAAGTGAAATATCTGATTTTTAAAGTTCTTGCAAACATGACATCTGTACTCTTGCTTTTCTTGATAAAATATTCTCAAAGTTCTAAACGACTAAAACACAAACCCATTTTGGAGATACTAAAATTGGGGTAAAATATTAATGTCCCAAAGGAGAAAATAAAACTTTCTTCTACAAACAATTCTAGTCATTGAGAAAGGAAAAGGAAAAGGGTTCCATAGATTTAGTCACAATCTATAATTGTACAGAAGTACACAGAATGCATAAGAAACAAGGCTGGAAGCAGTGGCTCACACCGGTAATCCCGGCACTTTGAGATGTCAAGGCAAGAGGACTGCTTGAAGCCAGGAGGAGTTTGAGACCAGCTTGGGCAACAACATAGTAAGACCCTGTCTTTATTAAAAAAAAAAAAAATTAAAATTTTTAAAAAGCATGAAAAACAAATCTGATGTACATTCCTTTAGGTTCTTACATTATCAAAATAAATATTTTATGAAAAGCATTTCAAACTGGCATTATAATGAGAAGGTTAAAAATCTATATTGTATTTCATTTCATTAGAAAACAATATGGAAACTTTTGTTATATGTAATGAATACTGGTCAAATAACCTCACCAAAGCTCAGTTTTCTCATTTGTAAAATGAGCATCCTACCATGCCTATCACAAGGGGTAATAGGGATCAAATACAGTAAGTAACTTCAATCAGCAAAAAACTCACAGGTCCACTTTTTTGGAGTGCAGAGAAAGCAGTAAGTGCCAGGTCCTATGCCTGGCCACAGCTGCCATTAGTGGATAGGAAGTTTCATTTGACCACCAAAAGAAAAAAGTAAATAGATTTAAAAAGATAGCAACTGTAATGTAATAAAAATTATGTAAGAAAACAGACCCTCTGGCCAGGCGCAGTGGCTCAGATCTGTAATCTCAGCCCTTTGGGAGGCAGAGGCAGGTGGATCACAAGGTCAGGAGTTTGAGACCAGCCCGGCCAACACGGTGAAATCCCATCTCTACTAAAAATACAAAAATTAGCTGGGTGTGATTGTGTGTGCTTGTAATGCCAGCTATTCAAGGGGCTGAGGCACAAGAATCACTTGAACCCAGGAGGCAGAGGTTGCAGTGAGCCAAGATCGCGCCACTGCACTCCAGCCTGATGACAGAGCGAGACTCTGTCAAAAAAAGAAGGGAGCGAGGAAGGGGAGGAAGGGGAGGAAGGGGAGGAAGGGGAGGAAGGGAGGAAGGGAGGGAGGGAGGGAGGGAGGAAGGGGAGGAAGGGGAGGAAGGGGAGGAAGGGAGGGAGGAAGGGAGGGAGGAAGGGAGGGAGGAAGGGAGGGAGGGAGGGAGGGAGGGAGGGAGGGAGGAAGGAAGGAAGGAAGGAAGGAAGGAAGGAAGGAAAAAAAAGCCCCTCTTTCTAGAGAACTGAGACAAAAAACTCAACTCACAAACAAGTGATATCAGAACCCAAGTGTTATCAGAACCCAGTTAACCAAGTAACCAAGCCAAATCAACCTAGCAGTCAGGAAGACTAACAGCCTGAAAGCTCCCGGTCTACAGTATTTCCATAATGGCTTTAAAATTAAACAAGTAACAGGATAAATAACCACAAGATTTCAAAGAGAGTCTTACCAAGGTGATGTCTCGGGAAGCTGCAGCAGCACTCATATGCAAACTAGGCTGCCTCACAGAACTGCTGCAATCCAGGGCTCTAGCAAATGTCCCAACAGCACTGAATAAACCAGAAACACAATAAGGAAGAATTAAGTATCTGGGTTTTATTTTTAATGTTTCAAAAAACACATTTGGATAGTGAATAAAAAACTGTAAAAGAAAAGGCAAAAACAAGTTTCTGAATGTTTGAGAATCAAACAATAATAAAAAGAATTTTCACTCTATAAGATATAATAATTGACAAGCCAATTTACTATAAAAAGGTCATTATCATGAAATCAAGAAAAAACAGCCTGTGCAAGGGAGAAAAAAGAAGGAAAGGGAAGCTCTACTATAAAATATCATGGAGTAAAACATTTGGTATTCAAATTGGTTCAAAAAATAAAAAGTCAGCTGCAGAATTTGACTATTACAGCAAAGCAAGTTCTGACCACTTTTAGGCCCAAATTGTAAAACCTGGTAACATATTTCCCCCAATATATCATTAACTGTAGCAACCTCTTCCTGTGAGGGTTCAACATGAAATAGATTTCTACTGCAATCTCATTTAAAAAGAAATTACCATAATGCTGATTTTAATGATTTAGAAGTCCCTTCAATATGTAAGAAACCCTAACCTTAAGACACCCAGCACAAAATGAAGACTCACTGCTTTTCCTGCCTGTATTTTAAACATGTTTGCTGTGGAAGAGATTTTTTATTTTTTTATTTTTATTTTTTGAGACAGTGTCTCACTCTGTCACCCAGGCTGGAGTACAGTGGGGTGATCATAGCTCACCAGAGCCTCAACTTCCTGGGCTCAAACAATCTTCCCACCTCCGTCTCCCAAGTACCTAGAACTATAGGCAGGTACCACCACACCCAGCTATTTTTTTTTTTTTTTGGCTAATTAAAAATTTTTTTTTCGTAGACATAGCCTCCCTATGTTGCCCAGGCTGGTCTCAAACTCCTAGGCTCAAGTGATCCTCCTGCCTCGGCCTCCCAAAGTTTTGGGATTACAGGCATGAGCCATTGTGGTTGACCCCTAAGGAAGAAATTTTATAAACATTTTAATTAAAATACAACATATATGTTGAAAAGTACACAATGTACATATAGTTACTGTAAAGTGAACACACACATGCCACCAACATCCAGTTCAAGAAAGAATATGACCACAACACAAAAGGCTCCTCAAGCTCCTCTCCACAGGGAACCACCACTCTGGATTGTAGCACCACAGATTTGTTTTGCTCAAATAGAATCACACAGCTGGACTTTATGTCCAGCTTCTTTTGATTAAAATTGTGTTTGTGGATTCATCCATGTTGTTAGCTCATCCCCTCTACTGCTGACAGATACTCCGTGTTGTTTACAGTTTGGGGTTACTATCAATAGTGCCATAAATCCATTTGTATACGTATCTTTTGGTGCAAAGATGTATGCATTTCTGCTGCATAGATATTTAGGAGTGAAACTTAAGAGATATGTGTGTCAGATGACAGCAAACAGTATTCCAAAGGAGCTGTACCAATTTACACCCCCACCAGCAGGATATGAGTGCTGGTTGTTCTAAATCTTGAATGCTTAGCACTGTAAGTCTTTAAAATTTTAACCATTCTGGTGGATTGGCAGTGGTATTTGACTGTCGTCTTAATTTGTATTTAGAAGATTTTTATTTTTTTAGACACAGTCTTGCTCTGTCACCCAGGCTGGAGTGCAACGGTGCAATCTTAGCTCATTGCAACCTCCGCCTCATGGGTTCAAGTGATTCTCCCACCTCAGTCTCCCAAGTAGCTGGGATTACAGGCAACTGCCATCATGCCCAGCTAAATTTTTTTTTGTATTTTTGTAGAGATGGGGTTTCACCATGTTGGCCAGGCTAGTCTTGAACTACTGACCTCAGATGATCTGCCCACCTTAGCCTCCCAAAGTGCTGGGATTACAGGCATGAGCCACCATGCCTAGCCTTTTTTTTTCTTTTCTTTTTTTTTTTTAAAGAGATGAGGTCTTACTGTATTGCCCAGGTTGGTCTCAAACTCTTGGACTCAGGCAATCTTCCCACCTTGGCCTCCTAAAGTGCTGGGATTACATGCATGAGCTACCATGCCCAGCCTAGAAGATTATTTTTTTAAACAAATATTGAAAACAAAAACATACGAGGAACCAACTCCTTGGTGTCCTTCACACTGGCTTTGAGGGAAAAGAAAACATACAGCCCTGGGCAATCAGAAAAATGAAAAAACAGATAAAAATCAAATTTGAAAACTGCAATGTCTCCTAACCAATCCCCAAACTAGAGAGCCTGTCTGGAGACTCTAGACCAGTATTCCATACTCTACAAGGGGCCACAAGACTGGCCCCTTCCCAACAATGCACATCAAGTATCTCCATCCAGTCACTTAGTAGTTTGGTAATGGGCTCTGGACTCCAAATACCTGGCCACCAATAAAACATATGACTGTCTATAGAGACCGGCTCTATGAACACTGATGTATAAGGATGAGCCAAGACGATTTTTTCCTCTGTATTATGAAATAAATTCAACACAAAATCAGACAATAACATAATGACCATTGTATCCACTATCCAGATCTATCTGATATTAATATTTGGCCATGTTTGGTTCATTTTTTTAAAAAATAAATATTATAAATTTGTTAGAAGTCCCCTATATATACTCCTAGGTCAAATATATATAACATATATACCCGTTTAATGTGTTTAAAAATCGTTAATGAAATAAAGCATTGTTTTGTACACAGCAAACATTTTATACATAATTACTCTGTATGCACATAAATGATCACATGGTATATACCCTCAACATTATTTGTGATGTTTATCTCTTTGCTACATATAGCTTTAATTCATTCAATTGCTATAAAGTAGTATTTCACTATATGACTATACCTCAGTTCATTCATCAATTGCTCGCTGATGTACTTTCAGGGTTTTTTTTTTTCCCAATTTCCCACAGTTACAATACTATAATCATCTCATTTACTTTCAGCTTTGTGGCAATTTTCCCCATGAGCATCATTTACTGTTACCATTTTTAAAATAAAAATAAAATTCTGTCCCATTCATTCTCTTAAGGGGAAGAAGGAACCAAGTCAGCCAGGGAGCCAGGCTGAAGGCTCTCAAAGGAAAGCGCTATGCTTAGCAACAGGCCTTACTTACACATGGATGCAGTGAGCAAATTCAAGGTATATATTCTTATTGCTACCTGAATAATCCACATCTAGAGTAAAGCCATGTCAAGTAAAAAGGATGACTCTTTTCATTAAGGATATGGGACTTCACGTATTTTCTTCAAGAATAAAGAATTTCTTCTTTATACTTTCCTGTTTTCTTAATCAGTAAAAAATCAATACAACTATTTTCATTTAAAACAGAAAAAAAATTTAGGAAACAGTACAATGTATTAAGCTTTCCGACATAAAATACAATCAGAGGGGGAAAAGCAGAATACAAAGAAATAAAAATACATATACCTATAAATACTTTTAGATAAAGAAATTTCTTGACTCAATAATGCCATATTCATACTTACCGTGCTACAACTAAAAACTGGTCAATCTGTCGATCTGTAAGTGGGCTATTTGGATCCCAAACTTTAACTTCCAATTTTGACTGTTCCCTCTCATCTGATTCTCCTGTCCAAAAAAATAAAAATAAAATGGAATCTTGTTACTGACAAGGCATACTGTATCACACCACTGATGACAATGGTCACCACGGTATTAGAAATGTTTATGTGTAAGGTAAGGCTCATAGTTTTGATACATTCTTCAGGCACAGATGTACAACACCTCATTAAAGTGAACACTGATGATAATGAATCCAAACCAACCTCACAGTATCTTCGTTTAGTCCTTAACATTTATTTCTGGAGTACCTGTATGTGAGAGGCAGTAAATGTCATGCTAAGGGATATAAAAATGAAAGAGAAAGCAACAGGCTGGGTGCAGTGGCTCATGCCTGTAATCCCAGCACTTTGGGAGGCCGAGATAGACAGATCACTTGAGGCCAGAAGTTTGAAACCAGCCTGGTCAACATGGAGAATTCCTGTCTCTACTAAAAATACAAAAATTAACTGGGCATGGTGGCAGGCGCCTGTAATCCCAGCTACTCGGGAGGCTGAGGCACGAGAATCACTTGAACCCAAGAGATGGAGGTCGCAGTGAGCCGAGATTGCACCACTGTACTCCACCCTAGGTGACAAAAAAAAAAAAAAAAGAAAGCAAGCAAGCATCACTTCCATAAGATGCTTAAACTATGCATAAATACCTATAATATAAACCAAATAATTAGCATGAAACATATATTAATAGTTATAGCATAAGAATCTGAAGATTAAAGAAATCATTTCAAGTTAGCTAAGAAACAATGTCATGAAGGAGGTGGCATTTCTGCTAAGAACTAAAGGGTATGAATGCACTAGCAGGGGAAGAAGATTAAAAAGAAAAAAAGAAATGAGAACAGGAACAAAGTCATGAAGCATTAAAATGTCACAGAGAAGTAGCTCATAATGTCTGGAGTACTGTATGGAATGAGAGAAGATAGCTAAGGGAAGTGGGTTATAGACACATTACTGAAAATCCTACATAGATTGTTTTTTCTTTTTTTTTTTATTTTTGAGACAGAGTCTCGCTCTGTCACCCAGACTGGAATGCAATGGCAAGATCTTGGCTCACTGCAACCTCTGCCTCCCAGGTTCAAGAGATTCTCCTGCCTCAGCCTCCCTAGTAGCTGGGATTAGGCGCCTACCACCAGGCCTGGCTAATTTTTGTATTTTTAGCAGAGACGAGGTTTCACCATGTTGGTCAGGTTGGTCTCAAACTCCTGGCCTCGTGATTCACCTTGACCTCCCAAAGTGCTGGGATTACAGGCATGAGCCACCACACCTGGCCTCAGATATTTTGAAGAGATTTTATTTGGAGGTAATGAGAAGCCCTTGCTTTTTCTGGTAAGGGAATTGACAAGAGCAGAACCAAACTTCAACTTTCAAAGCTAGCCATAGTTTATAATTTCCTCTGCAGAGATACCTGATAAAGACAGACATATCAGCCTCCTTTAAGAATTCCCTCACAAGTAATGAGGGACTGAAACACAGTAATGAGACTGGCAATACAGCACAAAGAGAGGAGTCAGTGACAGACAGTATGTAGGGTATAGATTTCAAGTTTTGTGAGCTGTACAAACATTGGCATTACAAGAAGGAAGGAGGCTGGGCATGGTGGCTCGCACCTGTAATTTCAGCACTTTGAGAAGTTAGGATGGGAGGATTGCTTAAGCCCAGGAGTTCAAGACCAACCTGGGCAATATAGTAAGACCCCCATCTCTACAAAAAATAAATACAATTAGCTGAGCGTCATGGTGTATGCCTATAGTCCTGGCTACTCAGGAAGCTGAGGTGGAAGGATTGCTTTAGCCCAGGAGGTTGAAGCTGTAGTGAGCCATAATCACACCACTGCATTCCAGCCTGGGTGACAGAGCAAGACTTTGTCTCAAACATAACAAAACAAAAAAAGGTGCACAAACATGAGGTGAAGGCTGAGAGAAAGACTGACAATAATGCCGAATGCTTTGCTTTAGAATGTCTCACAAAGAGATAACTATTGAGCAAGAGTCAATGTTAGGACAAATGATTGTAATGAAAAGTAGACAGGAGCCAATGAAATTCTGATTTATAGCTATGGATTCTTACTAGGATAAGAGCTCTTTGATGATAGGGACTGCTTTTGGCTTTGTTTTGCTTTTGATGACTGCATCTATAACATTAGGCCTTCCAATGGCTGACATACTATTCTGAAGCTGAACATTCCCCAATGACTGACAAACCCAGGCTATGCACCACCTAGTACAGGAGCAAGCAGGTATTAATGGAAATGAGAGGACAGAAGCAGGTCTCTTAAGTCAGGCCACTGCTGTTAGGTTGAAGACCTGCCAATTCTGTCCCTGGTTCAAAGGCAGGTAACTAGAGGGCCAACTGCCAACCCCAATATAAAATGACACAAGCAGAGCAAAGCAGAGCTAGTACTAGGCCAAAAAGATCCAAGGTTTAAAAGAACTTCATTCTTTGTTTAGTTTACAATTCTTGGCATGCTAAGACAAGACACTCAACATTAGGTTCATTTTTAAAGACCAGTTAAAAATCAAAAAGTTACAAGCCACATGAAACAGAATGATAGCTGGGCGCGGTGGCTCACACCTGTAATCCTAGCACTTTGGGAGGCCGAGGTGGGTGGATCACCTGAGGTCAGGAGTTCAAGACTAGCCTGGCCATCATGGTGAAACCCCATCTTAAAAAAAAAAAGAAACTGAGAATGACACAATTAACCTGCTCACGTCTTTTAAAAAATAATTTAAGTAAGGACAGATAGTAATGGTAAAACATTTGAAATAACACACAAGAAATGATGATGCTATTCAGGTTTAAGCCTCTTCTGTTGTATACTCCCTAACGTAAGACTACAATTATTGTTTATTTTTCAACTTCAAGTCAGTTAAATTGATACATTTTAATTCCACCCATACAGTCTCAGCATATAGCAGAAATAAGACTTAGTAGAAGAATTCTAAATAAATCCACTATAAACAATAATAAAACATTCTTGAAAGCATTTATACTAACACCAAAAACATAGACAACCATGAGATGAGAAGAAAAATAGCAAGAACAACAACAAATAAATATAGAAATTCTCTATATTAAACAATCATTCCAAACTAAGTGGAGACTCCCATTTTGAATAAACCAAATAATTACATTCATATCAGTTTGATCACTTCTTCACATGGAAAAAAACTTTTTAAAAAGCTCTTGAATGAACTTATTTAGAATTTTTATAACTAAATTTTCAGC
The DNA here is from genome assembly GCA_963573385.1 of Cacajao melanocephalus. Classification (NCBI taxonomy): domain Eukaryota; kingdom Metazoa; phylum Chordata; class Mammalia; order Primates; family Pitheciidae; genus Cacajao; species Cacajao melanocephalus. The sequence goes on along the minus strand of CAUYLG010069336.1, from coordinate 68,824 downwards.
TAAGCTAGCAGCAATCTTTGGAATGGCCCTGGGAACAATGGAATGAGCCAGAAACTGAATCAAGATTAATTCCATGTTAATGTTCATGCCAGTCTTTATAACAATCTCCCCTTCCTCCTCCATTTATGATAATCTGGGCAATTCCAATCTGCTCAAGTACCACATCATCAAAAAACACAGACCATGACAATCTCTCCTAACCTCTAAATTCCTACAGATGTATTTCCCAACTAAATGTGATTGTATACAGTTTCTATTTTTGCTTCATTTAATTTTGAAGAAATGTAGACCCAGCAACTATTTTAAATGTTAGCCCTAACCCTCCAGCTGTATTTTCAAATACCTAGAAAATATTGACGAAGTACTTCTTAAGAATTTTGAGCACAGAGTGTTGTTCAAATACTCTGAAGAACTAAGGATTCCTAAAGGCCCTTTCCTAGGCAATTTGGAAACATTCTTCATTCCAAATACAAGTTTTGTTTGCACCAGCCATCAGAGTACCATACTTTTTATATTATCCTTAATTCAGAGTCACACAAGGATGTCTTTTAACACTATTTTTGCTCAATATTGTTCTGAAAGTTCTGGCTAATGTATTAAGTTATGAATCAAAAGAATAATAAGTTACTGTAATTTTTAAAAGTCACATTCATTTGGACAATGAAAATATAAAACACTAGGAAATAAAATTGGAGGTTTTATATAAAGAAATTTCAAATTTTTCAAAGGAAGATCAGATGATTTGAGTAAATAAAAAAGCAAGGCTTGGGCGCAGCGGATCACATCTGTAATCCCAGCACTTTGGGAGGCCAAGGTAGGAGGATCATTTGAAGCCAGGAGTTTAAGAGCAGCCTGGTCAACAAAGGGAGATCCTGTTTCTACTTCTAAAATAAAAATCAAGATGTGAGGTAAAACCAGAGTATTTCATCTCAAAATATACTTCTTTGGTATATTTCCAGATGGCTATCCTGAGATTAACAAATACAACAAGGGTAGCTAGCCCTGAAAGGCTGTCTTTTATGGGGGGAGATCTGCCTATGTAGAGGAAATCTACACTAGTGAACAGCAGATGCAAACAGGATTTCTCTGAGGCCCCCTTAAGCGATCTAAGAAAGACTAATATACAGGAAAAAGAGACCAAAGGTCTGACATAGACACTTCATCCCAAGCTACACCTTTTTGAGGGCAGCTTGGAGGTTCATCTACATAAAAAGGCAGCCATGCAGCCTTTGCTTGCCTTGCTCTCTGGAAACCTGTGTCACCACCTCCCCTCATCCTATTTTTTTTTTTTTTTTCAGACAGAATTTTGCTCCTGTCACCCAGGCTGGAGTGCAATGCCAGGATCTCTGGTCACTGCAACCTCCGCATGCCAGGTTCAAGCAATTCTCCTGCCTCAGCCTCCCAAAGTAGCTGGGATTACAGGTGCTTACCACCATGGCCGGCTAATTTTTTTGTATTTTTAGTTGTATATTTAGGTTTTACCCTGTTGGCCAGGCTGGTCTTGAACTCTTGACCTCAGGTGATCCACCTGCCTCAGCCTCCCAGAGTGCGTGGATTACAGGCATGAACCACCGCACCCAGCCTTTTTTTTTTAAACAGGGTCTCCCTCCATCGCCCAGGCTAGAGTACAGTGGTACAACCACAGCTCACTGTAGCCTCGATCTCCTGGGTTTAAGTGATTCTCTGGCCTCAGCCTCCCGAGTAGCTCGGACTACAGGCATGTGCCACTATGCCCAGCTAACTTCTTTCATTTTTAATAGAGATGGGGTTTCACCACGCTGGCCAGGCTGGTCTCGAACTCCTGACCTCAAGTGATCCGCCAGCCTTAGCCTTCCAAATCCAAAGTGCTGGGATTACAGGCATGAGCCACTGTGCCCGGCCCCAATTCCCTATTCTTTCAGTAACCTCAGGATGGTGGTATTAAAAACCTCCATCATCTGCCTCTTCTTTGAGTCTCATCGTGTTTATATTCAAGTGTTATTACAGAAGAGTCAAAAAGTTAAAAAAAATTTATAAACTAAAAAAGTTGCAGTAAGCTAATTTATTACTGAAGATAATTTTTAAATGAAATTAGCATATAGCCTGGCTGGGTGCGGCGGCTCACGCCTGTAATCCCAGCACTCTGGGAGGCCGAGGTGGGTGGATCAAGCGGTCAGGAGTTCGAGACCAGCCTGGCCAAGACGGTGAAGCCCCGTCTCTACTAAAAATAAAAGAAAATTAGCTGGGTGTGGAGGCATACGCCTTTGGTCACAGCTACCTGGGAGGCTGAGGTAGAAGAATCGCCTGAACCCAGGAAGGGGAGGTTGCAATGAGCTGAGATCGCACCACTGCACTCCAACCTGGGCGACAGACTGAGACTCCATCTCAAAAAAAAAAAAAAAGGAAGAAAGAAATTAGTATAGCCTAAGTGTACAGTGTTTATACAGTCTACAGTAATGTCCTAGTCCTTCACATCCACACACCACTCACTCACTGACTCACCCCAAGCAGCTTCCAGTGCTGCCAACTCCATTCATGGTAAGTGCCCCACACAGTGAGTGCGCCACTTATTATATTTTTACCGTACTTTTACAATACTTTTTCTATTCTTAGATATGTTTAGATACACAATACTTACTATTGGGTTATAATTCCCCACAGTATAGTAACATGCTATACAGGTTTGTAGCCTGGGAGCAATAGGCTACACCACATAGCCTGGGTATTTAGTAAGCTGTACCAATCCAGATGTGTGGAAGTGTGCTCTATGATGTTCACAGAGCAACGAAATCACCTGACAACACATTTATCAGAATGTATCATTGTCTTTAAGTGATGCATGGCTATAAAAGAATTTGGTTTTGGAAGTAGATGTAAAATGTTTTGAATATCTGCAAATGAAATAGTTCTAAAATAAAGGAAGGGATTAATTCAACTGGATAAGATTATAATATACAGCAACAGTAATCAAAACGATGTTGTATGTACTACCACAAAAACAAACACAATCAAATGTACACAAACAGACCAGACCACATAATCATTTCTATTTGAAAATTTGCATAGTATTATAATTATGTAAATATTAACTAACATTTATTGAATGGTTACTATGTCTCTATAAATTTTTATACCTGGCCTCTCCCCATTAGGTACCCCTTCCCACCTCTATTTCTTCTACCAGACTTGACAACCAAAATGTCTACATATCGTCTAATTCTCCTGGAGGACAAAATTGCCCTATGGATGAAAATTACTGTTTTATATAATGGCATTCAATATCTGCTTAAACAATTATTACAGATCAGTGTTTCTAAGTTGACTACTAACCATTACATTGTTAAGAAGTTCATATTCTGCAAAACTACCAATTGAAAGTAATAGGGTTTATGAAAAAATAGAATAAAACTCTCAAAACCTAGGGAACTTAGTAAACAGAGCATTCCAAGAAAAGTAACAATCATAATAAAAATACCAGTACAATTAAATCTCTATTGCCATTTGCACCAAGCATAAAGGTCTGCTGATCTTTTATCTCCTTAAACCCTGGACTCATGCTTCTTTCACTGAGCTGTAGGTCCCTTTATACAGCTTCAAATAAATTAAAAATCGAATCCAAAATGCAATTTTTCCCCTTAAACACTGGAGGAAATACCTTCATAGTCTCTTCATCTGTAACTCAAAGCTTCCCCATATAGTTTTAACATAGTAGAAAGTGCCTCAGATTTTCAGGCCACTAAATCAGCCTAAAATGAAATCATTTTCGGGCTACTTAAATCAAAGGAAGGCACTTTTGTAAAACTTTCCACTTGCTCTTTCTTAAACTCTCCTTATCTGTGAGAACACTTGTTTCCCTTATTGCTGGGGAATGCCACATGTGAACTGACACAATTTTCACTCTATACTTTTTCCTATTTGCCAACAGAATATGAGTTAATACAAGTTTTAAGTGCATACATTGTAACAAAAGATACATTAAGTTAATTCTTTAACACTCAAAGAGAGACACCTCCTAAAATTCCTGATTGGTGATAACAGCTTTTTTTTTTTTTTTTTTTTTGAGAGGAAGTCTCGCTCTGTCACCCATGCTGGAGTGAAGTGGTGCAATCTCAGCTCACTGCAACCTTTGCCTCCTGGGTTCAAGCTATTCTCCTGCCTCCACCTCCCAAGTAGCTGGGATTACAGGTACACACCACCACACTCGGCTAAGTTTTGTATTTTCATGAAGTTTCACCATGTTGGCCAAGCTGGTCTTGAACTCCTTATCTCAAATGATCCGCCTGCCTTGGCCTCCCAAAGTGCTGGGATTATAGGCATGAGCCATCACACCTGGCAAATAACAGCTATTAAATGAGTAGTACTAGAGGCCACCGGGAGAGGATTGTAACATCTGGGTGCTATTCTAACTGCATGACAACAGTTACTTCATTTGCTCATCACAACGATATGATGTTCTACATACACTATCATCCCCTGTTTAAAGAGAAAGAAATGTGAACTTGGAGGGGTTAATCATTTCCCCAAAATCACTCAATTAAAACATAGCACAGTCAGGACGTACCCAAACTTGTGAACTTAGAGTCATTTTAGTTTAATAATTTAATGTTTGTATAACATATTTTAACAGTTAAAAAGTTAAGTTTAATATGTAAAACACATTTTTCTTAAAATTCCAATGTTATAATACATTTAAATAATGACTCAAAACTTCTCATCTCTTTTATGGAAAATTTTCTAGGTGGTTTATTCAAACTCAGGGAAAGATATAAAATCTAAAAGACCCCTTTACTTTCATTTGTAAACTACATACTCTTCTTTTCAGATCTCTAGAGTTTGTTAGGTGATGGGTAGCCATAAATGAATTGAAAAATCAAAAAGCCACAAAAAGATCTATTCCCTAGCAAGACAAATGCCACAACAATCTCTTAGTATCCATCAAGACATGTTCACAAAGAAAGCAAGCCTGTAACATATCCTGGCAGAGTGCTGCTGCCACCTACCCAAGATATTAATTTCAATTCTACATTCCATGCCAATGCAAATTAGAATCTGGCCACTGGTGGAAATGTACCCTCTCAGAAGTATTAAAAGGGTTAGGAAGAATGGATTCCAGCAAATCCTAAACATCTGTTCTTGAATATGGTATGTTCTACTATTTAACTTCCCTGCAATCAGGTACTAGCTACATATGGAAGTTTCTGTGATGGCAAGGACCATGTTTTTCATGTGTGGTTTAATTACTGGTATACCTATTGGTCTCCCTATTCCTTCTACCCCAAAAATATTGTCATTAGAAAAAAGACAGATGGCCAGGAACAGTGGCTCACACCTGTAATCCCAGAACTTTGGGAGGCTGAGGTGGGTGGATCACATGAAGTCAGGAGTTTGAGACCAGCCTGGCCAACATGGCAAAACCCCGTCTCTACTAAAAATACAAAAATTAGCTGGGCATGGTGGCGGGTTCCTGTAATTCCAGCTACTCGGGAGGCTGAGAAAGGAGAATCGCTTGAACCCAGCAGGCAGAGGTTGCAGTGAGCCGAGGTCGCACCATTGCCCTCTAGCCTGGGCAACAAGATTTCACTCTCATCTCAAAAAAAAGAAAAAAGAAGGGTTCTTTAAACCTTGCACCTACTCAGCTGCCTGATTACAAGCATAAAGAAACGTTCTAGATACACTTAATACTTCAGGCTGAAATGAGTCCAAAATGGCTTCTACATTTATGATGAAAAATATGGTATTTTTCAATAAAATCTATAAATCTGTTGTTTTTCTTTGTTAGAGATGAATACTCACAAACAAAACTACCAAGTTATAAAATGTAAAAATAAACACTCAGAAGTAGCCTTGAAGAAAGGGAAATGCATTCCTTATTTCTGGTTAAAACATTCCAAAAGTGCCGGCAGTGGGAGGCGGAATGGGAGGTGGGCAGGGTGGAGAATGGCTCACACCTGTATTCCCAGCACTTTGTGAGGCCGAGGTCAGGAGTTCAAGACCAGCCTGGCCAACATGGTGAAACTCCATCTCTACTAAAATTACAAAAAAAATTAGCCAGGCATGGTAGCACATGCCTGTAATCCCAGCTACTCAGGAGGTTGAGGCACAAGAATAGTTTGAACCCAGGAGGCAGGGAGTGCAGTGAGCCAAGATTATGCCATTGCGCTTCAACCTGGGTGACAGAGCAAGTTTCGACAATTTTTTTTCTCTGTAACATGGGATGTTCGATAGCATTCTACCCACAGTAGAACTTCTTTCAAAAACAGGGACACTCCTCTTAAACCTTGCCACTGCTTTGCCAACTAAGCTTATATAATATTCCAAATCCTTCACTGCCATCTCAACAGTGTTCACAGCATCTTCACCAGAAGTAGATTCCATCTCAAGAAACCACCTTCTTTGTTCATCCGTAAGAATCAACTACTCACCCATCCAAGTTTTACCATCAGATTGCAGCAATTCAGTTACATCTCAGGGCCCACTTCTCATTGCAGTTCTCTTGCATATTATATCTGCCATATCTGCAGTTACTTCCACCACTGAAGTCTTAAACCCTTCAAAGTTGTCCACGAGGGTTGGAATCAACTTCTTCTAAATTCCTGTTAATGTTAATATTTTAACCTCTTCCTATCGATTACAATTATTGTCATCAACATCTAGAATGGTGAATCCTTTCCAGAAGGGTTTCAACTGACTACTCAGATCCATAAGAGGAATCATCTATAGCAAGTATAGCCTTAGGTAATTTTATTTCTTAAAAACCAAATTTAAAGTCAAAAATTTCTTCTTGATCCACAGGCTCCAGAATGGACGTTGTGTTAGCAGTCATGGGTACAACATTCATCTCCTTGTACATCCCCATCAGAGCTCTTGGGTGATGAGGAGCATCATCAATGAGCAGTCACATTTTGAAAGGAATCCTTTTTCCTAAGCAGTAGGTCTCAACAGTGAGCTTAAAATATTCAGTAAACCATGCTGTAAACAGAGGTGCTGTCATTTAAGCTGTTGTTCTATTTATGGAGCACAGGCAGAACAGACTTAGCATAATTCTTAAGGGCTCTGTGATTTTTGGAATGGTAAATGAGCAATGGCTTCAAGTCACCAGCTGCATTACCCTCTAACAAGAGAGTCAGCCTGTCCTTTGAAGCTTTGAAGGCATTGGCTTTTCGTCTCTAGCTATGAAAGTTCTAGATGGCATCTTCTTCCAATAGAAAGCTGTTTACCTACATTGAAAATCTGTTGTTTAGTGTAGCTGCCTTCATCAGTGATCTTAGCTAGATCTGGATAATTTGCCGCAGCTTCTACATCAGCACTTTCTGCTTTACTTGAGCTTTTATATTATAGTGAAGAATTTTTTCCTTAAACCCCATGAACCAACCTCTACTAGCTTCAAACTTTTCTTCTCCAGCTTCCTCACCTCTCAGTCTTCATAGAATTGAAAAGAGTTAGGGCCCTGCTCTGGATTAGGCTTTAACTTAAGGAAATGTTGCTGCTGGTTTGATCTTCTATCTAAGCCACTAAAACTTTCTCCATGGTATCAGCAGTAAGGCTGTTGTTTTTATTTTTTTTTGAGACAGTCTCACTCTGTTGCCCAAGCTGGAGTGCAGTGGCACAATCTTGGCTCACTGCAACCTCCACCTCCCAGGTTCAAGGGATTCTCCTGCCTCAGCCTCTCAAGTAGCTGGGACTACAGGTGCACACCACCACACTTGGTCAGTTTTTGTAGTTTTTGGATTTTTAGTAGAGATGAGGTTTCACCATGTTGGCCAGACTGGTCTCGAACTCCTGGTCTCAAGTGATTCTCCATCTGCTGCAGTCTCCAAAGTGCTGGGATTATAGGCATGAGCCACTGTGCCCACCCTGTTTTGCTTTCTTATCATTCATGGGTTCACTGGAGTAACACTTTTTTTTTTTTTTTTTTTTTTTTGAGAAAGAGTCTCACTCTGTCACCCAGGCTGGAGTGTAGAGTAGCATTTTTAATTTCCTTCAAAAACCTTTCCTTTGCATTCACAACTTGGCTAACTAGGGGAAGAGGCATGGCTTTTGGCCTGTCTTGGCTTCTGATACACCTTCCTCACTAGCTTCATTCCTTGCTTTTGATTTCAAATGAGAGAGATGCTACTCTTCCTTTTACTTGAAGACTTACAGGCCACTGCAGGGTTATTAACTGGCTTAAGTTCAATATTGTTGTGTCTCATAAAATAGGGAGATCCCAGGAGAGAGAAAGAGGCAGGAAAGGGACAGTCAGTGGAGCACTCAGAAGACATAGCATTTATCAATTCAGTTTGTCCTCTCATATGGGCACAGTTCATGGCTCTAAAACAATTACAATAGTTATATCAAAGATCACTTGACAGATATTATAATAACGAAAAGGTCTGAAATGTTGCAAGAATTACCAAATGTGACACAGAGACACAATCCTGTTGGAAAAACGGCACCAAACAACTTGCTCAACAGGGTTGCCACAAACCTTCAATTTTTTAAAAAACTAGACATATATGAAGCATAATAAAACAAAGTACATTAAAATCAGGTATTTTTCTGCTTCTAAAATTGGAAGTGCTGGCCAGGCCACACCACTTTGGAGAGGCCACAGTGGGCTGATTGTTTGAGGCCAGAAGATCAAGACCAGCCTGGGCAGCATAGTGAGACCTCATCTCTGTTTGTTTGCTTGTTTGTTTGCTTGTTGAGACAGAGTTTCACTCTTGTTGCCCACACTGGAGTGCAAAGGTGCTGTATCGGCTCACTGCAACCTCTGCTTCCCAGGTTCAAGCGATTCTCCTACCTCAGCTTCCCCAGTAGCTAGGATTACAGGCATGCACCACCACAACCGGCTGATTTTGTATTTTTAGTAGAGATGGGGTTTCTCAATGTTGGTCAGACTGGTCTCGAACTCCGGACCTCAAGTGATCCACCCTCCTCGGCCTCCAAAGTGCTGGGATTACAGGCGTGAGCCACTATGCCCAGCTATTTATTTATTTTTTATTTTTTACAAAGAACAGTAAAATTGCAAGTGCTTAGAACTTTTAGACTTTGCCCTGAACACTGCCTCTTGTACATGAGAATATGTATATTTGAGTTTCAAGATCTATTTGTTTCACAGAACTGTAAACCCACAGAAAAACATACCTTCCAACAGCATTTCTGGAATGTCTGCTTGGTATCTAGGTCCCACTCTGATTTCACCTTTGTCAGCTAATAGTGTTTTCAATGAAGGATCATAGACCAATGAGTAGAAGAAGGTATCCTGAAAAATATGACAAAATATGTAGGTATACTTAATTCCTTCTACTTTTTATGAAGCATTAAAATCAATGTCGCTATAATGAACACATAAACGCCAGAGAGTATATAAAATTTCATTTTCATTAATAAACTCATAGATCTTTAAGAAGAGCAAAGTGTTACTATCTTCATGTAAAACAGTGCAAAATTAAATCAAGCCAAAAGAAACAGCTTGAAATAAAGTAGCTTATAAAGTTCTACTATTTGTTTTAGTCTAAAAGAAAACCATTTGCTCTCTAAAGCAGAGTTTCAAAACCTAGCAAAATGAAACCATAGCTCCAAAGTAAGACACCTAAAATCAAATGATCTTATAAACCTCTAAAGTCCACACCAAACAGAATGGAAGACTTCACAGATACCAGGTACTCTTTACTTTTGCAATGTCAATCCCACTTTTTATTCAAAATATTAAAAGGTATACATATCTCACATTAAACTATACAAGAGTTGAACTTACATGTGGTTTACTGTTATAATAATACCACTTTATAGGTATTTAAACATGTATTAACTGTAATTCTGCAGTTCTTTAAGTACTGAGGCATACATATAAATATACAGATACACAAACATAGCTAAATACACCCTCACCAGCAGCATACACACTAGAATTTCCAATCCTCCTTTACAAAGCTCACATGTCCTTGTTTCTGAGCCTAATGGGTAAAATGACCTGGCGGCCAGTCCTTTAATGGATTCTGCATAATCACTAGAGATTACCTGAACCAGCAAAATCTCGTCTTCTGCTTCCCACTATGATCCCAAAGGTCATCTGCTGCCCAATTCTCTGTACTATATCCTGGAAGGACCTGTCCCTACTATCAGAACTTTACCAAGCCCCAGCCAAGCAAACTACAAATAAAAGATAATCTGTCAGACAGTAAAAGTCTCTCCCATGTGGGAACTCTCCCACATACTATGATAAGGGGAAAGGGAATCTTTCTCTCTTACATTCTTTTTTTTCTTTCACTCTTTCTTTCTTCTTTTCTCTTTCTTTCAAAAAAAAAATTAGCTTTCATAAATATATTCAAAAAAAAAAGATAAGGGGAAAGGGGAAAAAAACAGAATTATTCCATCCACTGAGAAATTCTGTGCTCTACTTTATTCATTGCTGTCAGAAAAAAAGATTTAAACAAAAAATTTGTTAAATAAAAAAGGTTGGGGAGATACCAATACATGACAATTTATGCATATTGTTAAAATGCTATCTAAGGAAAAGAAAAAATCTGTAGGAATAGATAAAATCACCAGCTTAACAAAACTACAGGGGATAATCACTATGGTAAACAGAATTGTTTGATTTTTTGTTTTGCTTTACAGACATGAGTAATAAATATTATTACTCAGTAACTGAAGTCATTACCACTGGCTCACCATCAGATTTTTTTTCTTTCTTTTTTTTTCAATAGAGACAGGGTCTCACTATGTTGTCCAGGCTGGTCTCAAACTACTGGGCTCAAGCAATCCTCTTGCCTCAGCCTCCCAAAGTACTGGGATCACAGGCATGAACCCCTATGCCCAGCCACCATCAGATTTAAAAGCAGAAATATTTCAGGTCACTTGTTAGCATGGTATTCCAATAAAAACAGAAGCTTGCCATACTCTACAATATAATAAGATGAAATGATTATGTGGGTCATTTAAGTTGCTTAAAATCCTTAGATTTTTATGTCTTGGTATAGGAAAATATTCAAAATATGTTTGGTTTATAATAGAAGTTGCAAAAAAATAAGAAAGGGTTCCATATAGGCCAATTTCAAGAACACAGAGTTAAAATAAAACAGTGAATCTAAAGGATGATGATTACAGAGTTATTCTTGGGGTTACCATCTTCAACTATGCCAATCTCAGTATTTTTTGTTGAGACAGAGTCTCACTCTGTCACCCAACCTGGAGTGTAGTGGTGTGATCTCGGCTCACTGCAACCTCCACCTCCCAGGTTCAAGCAATTCTCCTGCCTCAGCCTCCCAAGCAGTTGGGACTACAGGCATGTGTCACCATGTCCAGTTAATTTTTTATATTTTTAGTAGAGACAGGGTTTCACCAGTTTGGCCAGACTGGTCTTGAACTCGTGACCTCATGATCCACCCGCCTCGGCCTCCCAAAGTGCTGGGATTACAGGCGTTAAGCTACCACGCCCAGCCCTCAATGTTTAATTTTTTAATTTTTATATATTTAGGGGGTACAGGTGCAGAGGTCTTATATGAATACATTGTATCATGGTAAAGTCTGGGCTTTCAGCGTACCCATCACCTGAATGGTGAACATTGTACCCAATAGGTAATTTTTCAACCCTCACACCTCTGCAATGTCTTTTTTTTTTTTTTTTTTTTTTTTTTTGAGACAGAATCTCACTCTGTCACCTAGACTGGAAAGCAGTACTGCGATCTCGGCTCACCACAACCTTTGCCTCCCAGGCTCAAGCAATTCTCCTGCCTCAGCCTGATTAGCTGAGATTACAGGCACACGCCACTACCGCCTGACTAATCTTTGTATTTGTAGTAGAGACGGGGTTTCGCCATGTTGGCCTGGCTGGTCTTGATCTCCTGACCTCTCCTACCTCTCCTGATCTCTCCCACCTCGGCCTCTCAACGTGCTGGGATTACAGGTGTGAGCCACTGAGCCTGGCCTCTAATGTTTATTATTCTAGTCTGTATGTCTATGTCCATGTTTACCAATTGATTAGTTCCCACTTATAAGTTAGAACATAGAGTATTTGACTTTCTGTTTCTGCCAATTTCATTATTTTAATATGACTAAAAAGCAGGAAGGATTTCTTAAGAATGATCTTGTAATAAAGTACCATATCCTTCCCAAGGTTCTGAGACAGAAAAAAACTAAAACAAAAATAAATATAGGCCAGGAGAGGTGGCTCACGCCTATAATCCCAGCAATTTGGGAGGCTGAGATGGGAGTATAGCCTGAGGTCAGAAGCTTAAGACTAGCCTGGGCAACATGGTGAAACCTTGTCTCTACAAAAAGTACAAATATTAGTTGGGCATGGTGAGGTACGCCTATGTCCCAGCAACTCAGGAGGCTGCACTGGCAGGATCACTTGAACCCAGGAGGTTGAGGCTGCAGTGAGCTGAGACTGCATCACTGCACCAGTCTAGGTGACAAATTGAGACCCTGTCTCAATCAATAAATAAAATAAAGCAGTAAATCTAAAATAACAAAAAGTATCTTTCAAATTGAATAAAGTATATGATACAACCAGTTTTATTTTTTCAAAATTGCCCCAACTGCCAAAAAAAAAAAAAAAAAAAAGTTTACTACACTGCCAGGTCAGTTCCTATTCATAAGATTAATAAAGAACAAAGAGTTTACAAATCAAGCAAATAGGAGAAAACCTCCAGAGATCTTTGCTAATTTTCATCTACTAAAGTCCTTAACATAGACCATTTTCTAACAACAAATTAGAAGGGAAAGAAATCACTTAAAAACATATTCAATATAATGAGGTCAGGCATAGTGGCTTACGCCTGTAATTCCAACACTTTGGGTGGCTGAGGAGGGTGATCACTTGGGGTTAGGAGCTCAAGACCACTGATATGATGAAACCCCATCTCTACTAAAATTTCAAAAATTAGCAGGGTATGGTGGGGAGCATCTATGATCCCAGCTACTCAGGAGCCTGAGGCGGGAGAATCACTTGGACCCAGGAGGCAGAGGTTGCAGTGAGCCGAGATCATGTGTACCATTGCTCTCCAGCCTGAGCAACAGGGCGAGACTCCATCTCAAAAAGAAAAAAAAGTAATACAATGAAATGCATTGAATGTTTTGTCTTTTTCTGCTTCTGTGGAATAATGCTAATTTCTGAGCATTATCATTATTCATATTATTATCCATCATTCTGTTGGACAGACGAATGACAGAAGCCTATCATTTAAATTTTACAAAGGTAAGTTATAAAGTCTATTAGCCTTTTTTCTGCTTTGAATATGTATTTTCCTATTGGTTTTCTTATTTCCTATTAGGTTTTCCGATGTATAGCAGGATCTGAATGATTTTATCAAATTTTTTCTGTTATATTTTCTTCATTTAAGATAAAGGGACAACACTGGAGTATAAGTTTTTTGTTTTTGTTTTTTTTTAAGAAAATATGTCCCTTAAAAATTAAAAAAAAAAGAAAAAACAGGCCAGACACAGTGGCTGACACCTGTAAATCCAGCACTTTGGGAGGCCGAGGAAGGCAGATCACCTGAGGTCAAGAGTTCAAGACCAGCCTAGCCAACATGATGAAACCCCGTCTCTACTAGTGACACACAAATTAGCCAGGCATGGTGGCGGGCGCCTATAATCCCAGCTACTTGGGAGGCTGAAGCAAGAGAACTGCTTGAACCCCGGAGGCGGAGGTTGCAGTGAGCCAAGAATACACCACTGCATTCCAGCCTGGGGGATAGAGCAAGACTCTGTCTGTAAAAAAAATTAAAAATATGTATATGTAATAAAAGCTTTTGGGGGAAAGGAAAAAAATCATAAAGATTAAATACTGAAGCATCACTGACACAAAAATATTTTTCCCACCATACAAATAATGTTGCTTGAAATGTCACCTAAAATTATGCAGACTGTGGAATATTCTGTTTACAAGAATTTCCTCCCTTCAATGAAGTGTATGCTCTATTTAAACTTGTTAATTATGTTTCTTATTGAGGTTTAGTGAAAAATATTTTTAATTGACAAAATTTATTAGGATTCCAGGAAGCAGACCACCAAAGGTAAAATCTCATCTGGAAATAGTCTAAAAGAAAAACCATTTATTCAAGAAATAAAAACAAAAATAAAACAGAAAGGGGAACCAAAGCACACTAAAGTATTAATTTCATAAAGTCAAAAATATTCATCTACTATCAACTAAATCCATGTACCATTCTCTATAATGTCTTTCATTACCAACTAAAAAACAGACACAGGAGTTTTTCCTACTCTGATCTCAGTTAACCAGAAAAATCAAATTTATCCAAATACATTCTAGTCATTACACTTTTACTATAATACTGCTATTAATATAATGGTGCAATAATACTTTCATATAAAAAGAAATAAATTCCAAGGAAGGAGCTTCATGTGAAGTAAAGGGGGGAAAACAATAAAACAAATATGATTGTGAGTTACCTCCTTATCAAGATATGACAATACTGATTCTGTCTCATTCAGAAGGGCAACACTGCACTTTCCCCTGTTGAAAGAGAAAAAAAGAAAAAATGTAACAAAGGCCACCTCACCTTCTCAGTGATGAGAAATACTAAGTTAAGAATGTGGGACTGGTATTAAGAAACTACATGGCAGTTATGAATATATATATTTTTCAAGCTATTTAGACGCACTTTACCATCCTGGTGTTGGGTAACCTATAAAATAAGGCTGTCTTTATAGGCATTTCTTAAAAGGCTAGCCTGTTGGAGTAATTGTGTTAGGCAATAAATCCTAACAATATGCAGTACTTTATAGGTAGTTTCTACTTAAGGAAAAAAAAAAAGAGCACAATGAGATCTTCAGACTAAGAGTCAGTTTCTGAACCTATAAATAGATATTATGAGGTAATTTTACACAAGAGATGTTCAGACAAAGACACCACCAGACAAACCAACGCCTAAATAATGTTCAGGTTTTTATGAGCAGCCACCAACTACATTTAAGAACCTAAAAATAATACACATTCATATCAGGATACAACTAATTTATCTTTATTGAACTTACTCTAAAAACTAGTTAAGGCCGGGCGCGGTGGCTCACTCCTGTAATCCCAGCACTTTGGGAGGCTGAGGCAGGCAGATCACCTGAGGTCGGGAGTTCGAGAGCAGCCTGACCAACATGGTGAAACCCTGTTTCAATTAAAAAAAAAAGAAGTATAATTTTTAAAAATTAAAAAAAAAAACTAGTTAAAATTTAAACACTAGGAGCATTCTATAAAGGAGGAGGCAAAATAAACATCAACAGATTCACGGACCTTGAGGTCTGACAGTACTTACCTTTGATTTGACTTTATAAACCAATGTCTACTTTTATAAGGCTTGTCTAGCCTCTGAAAAAAATTGAGGTTATGCAGGTAGAGGGATTTATTACAAGCACTTTCAAAATGATCCTAACCAGCCTAAAAAAAATCATCATAGCTAATACAAATCTGACAGGAGCATTTCAAAAATTATTCAAGTTACAGATACTGGTCAGGGCTTACAATGTTTCTTTAAAATGTCATCACATTATTTGATTTTCTAAACAAAAATCAAGACATCTCCAAAAGTCAACATGCAAAAACAAATATATCACACATATATTAAATAAGAAGCTAGAAATTAGCAGGGCATAGTAGCACATGCCTGCAATCTCAGCTACTCAGGAGGCTGAGGCAGGAGAATCGCTTGAACCCAAGAGGCAGGATGCAGTGAGCCGAGATCGTGCCATTGCACGCCAGCCTGGCCGACAGAGCAAGACTCCATCTCAAAAAAAAAAAAAAAGAAGAAGAAGAAGAAGCTAGAAAAGCTTGCTGTTGGATCACCGGAGTGAAATACAATTCAAAGAAAAAAATCACCAAAAGCAAAATAAAATACTAAAAGTAAGGTGCTAACACATTGGTCAAAAGTTACAGTTTGCTAAACATTTTGCAATTCTATATTGCTTAAATTAAAAAAAAAAAATCCCCTTATAAAAATGTCTTTTTCTGGTAATCACTGTAGGTTAGAAAGCTTTCTCAGCAAGCATGTGGTATTTCCATGTTATCCTGTCAAATCTCTAACATGATTACTGGAAGTGTTTATAAAGGTTTTCTTTTTTTCTAACATATTTTACTCAAGTAGATTAGTGAAGCAAAAAAATTAACATCAGTTTAGCACACATTAACAACACTGAAAAGCCAACAATTGGGCCTGGAGCAGTGATTCACACCTGTAATCTCAGCACTTTGGGAGGCTGAGGTAGAACAATCGCTTGAGCCCAGGAGTTTCCGACAGCCTGGAAAACACAGCAAGATCTTGACTCTACTAAAAATTAAAAAAAAATAAAATCAGCCAAGGGCTACTCGGGTTGGGGGATTGTTTGAGTCCAGAGGTCTAGGCTGCAGTGAGCTGTACTTGTACCACTGCACCACTGCACTCCAGCCCAGGCGAAAGAGCAAAAGCCTGTCTAAAAAAAAAAAAAAAAAAAAAAAGAAAGAAAGAAAAGGTAACAATTACCTGACATGCTCTCATAATGGTCAAAACTGCAACTAGGGAAACTGCTCTGCTGCCATTAGCACATCTACAGCTGCCATATAGTATCTATGACCTGTGAATATGTGTTCACACATGTAACATGCTTAACAAATGAGGTTACTAAAAAATAGTTTTCACTTACTTTTTTCCCCTCAGTAACAGCTGACAAAGCAATATTTCTAACATTTGATACTTAATCACTTAAAAAAGTAAGTTCTCTAAAGTCAGGTTTGTTTTAATGGAGAAGGGTAAAACCTGCTAAATTTTATTTTAATAGATACTTTTTTTAAAGGCTAATCAAGTGAAACAGTGAGAGTAGAGAAGAAACAAACACATCTGTAACTGGTTATAAACACTACTGCACTGGACTCAGTCAATACCACTGTCTTCAATAGTCACTAGACTTTTAAGAGTTAACAGACATTGAAAATTCAAACAAACAATACAGCATACTTTAAGTCTCTTCCATATGGTCTGAAATAACAAAACATTTTAAATTAAAAAACCTTTATTTTCATAATTATATTAGAAAATAAAGAAACACTGGTTATAATGAAATATAAATTATTTTTGGAAATGTTTTTATACAAAGATGAAAGGGTAATAGGTGATCTAAGTTTTAAATTTTTCTTTAATATAGCTCTATTGTACATCTCCCCAAATTGAAAATCTAACATTTAAAATTTTCATGTACATATATTAACAGCTAACAAAGTAAAAGGTTGAGTCAGAATTATTTTATGAAGTAAATATGAATATGTAATTAACACATATAGTACCATGCCAAGAGTTGTTGATAAAAGTGGTTTAAAAAGAGATTTAAAGTGTTAGTTTCCTTTATGCCAAACAAATCTTGGCTCATAGATAAAAACCTGGTAAATTTTAAGCTAACCCCCACCTAAAGGAACTATCATCAAATTCCGCATACAGATACCACAGGCAATTTATACTGAGTCTCAAGCAATGAATCTAATCATATGTCATGCACGATATTTTAATCCTTAAATAATAAAGATACTCAAGCATGATATGAAGTGTTTCAAAGACACAACACAAAGATCACTCCAGGCCCGTATAATCACTTGTACTACTTTTCTATACAAAACCACAAAGGAGTACAAAATTGCTATAAAGAAAATCTACTTTTCCACAGATACTCAAAAAGGTTTTCAAAGTATAATCTGTTTCAGAGACTGCGCAGGGTGCTGGGATACACAGACATGTGAATAATTAATTACAAAACACAGTCAAATATTCAATAGCAGGTGCTGATCAGTCAGGAATCTGCTACTTGCTTAACAGTATGTCCAGTATAATCCTACAGACTGAAAAACATATGTAAAAATGTACATACAGGTTATATATTTCTTTTATCTGAAGCTAGTGCATATTTGTATAAATGAAAGAGGTCATTTATTAGTGACCACAATTAGTGGTCATTTCCCCTCTGCCTGTAGACTTTCTTATTTTATTTACTTATTGTGAGAAAGGGTCTCACTCTGTCGCCCAGGCTGGAGTGCAATGGCATAATTGTAGCTCACCGCAGCCTCAACTTCCTGGACTCAATCAACCCTCCCACCTCAGCCTCCCTAGTAGCTGGGACTACAGGTGTGTGCCACCAAGCCCATCTAATTTTTCTTTTTTCATTTTTTGTAGAGACAGAGTTTTGCTATGTCACAATCTCGGCTCACTGCAACCTCTGCCTCCTGGCTTCAAGCGATTCTCCTGCCTCAGCCTCCCAAGCAGCTGGTATTACAGATGCCTGTCACCACACCCAGCTAATTTTTATATTTTTAGTAGAGACGGGGTTTCACTATGTTGGCCAGGCTTGTCTCGAACCCCTGACCTCAGGTGATCCACACGCCTTGGCCTCCCAAAGTGCTGGGATTACAGACCTGAGCCACCACGCCCAGCCTAAACTATAGATTCTTAACATTTCTTCCTATTAAGAACAGTGTCAAAAGATTAGGTTCTGGAAGAAGACTAGATTTCTCAACAGCAACCGCATAAAACAGAATAGCACAGATTCAAAATTCTGAGAGAAGTGATTTCCAAACCAGAATTCTATGTCTAAACAAATCACTGGCCAAATGTGAGAAATATTTTTAGATATATAAGAACCAAACCTTTTACATTTTAGAAGATTTAATCAAAAGGAAAAGGTAAAACAATGATCAACTCCGAGGAAAACAAAAGGTTATATAAGAAAGAATACGTAATACTGACATGTCCATAAAATACAAAGATTGTTTACTAAGCTAAAGCTGTGATATTAGAAACAGAAGGCAAAGGGAATAGGGAAGAGAGAAGTTAGGGTAAATTCCTAAAACTGAAAAGTTAATAGTAGGAATATAAGAATGGTATAAATATAAGAATGGTATAAACCGTCAAGAGGAGCTGAAAATGACTACAGAGTGGGAACCAAGCAAATAACTGCCTTGGATATTATTAGACAGCCATATCCATATACTTTTTAAAAAATAACAAAATTTAAATTTAAAATGAAAGGGGGTGATATGGTTTGGCTCTGTGTCCCCACCCAAATCTCATCTTGAATTGTAATCCCCATAATCCCCATGTGTCAAGGGAGGGACCTAGTGAGTGGTGATTGGATCATGGGGGCAGTTTCCCCTATGCTGTTCATGACAGTGAGTTCTCACGAGATCCAATGGCTTTATAAGTGTTTGACAGTTCCTCCTCCTCTGTCTCTCTCTGTCTCCTGCCACCAAGTAAGACATGCCTGCTTCCCCTTCCACCATGACTGTAAGTTGCCTGAGACTTCCCCAGCCATACACAACTGTGAGTCAAAACTCTTTTCCTTATAAATTACCTAGTCTCAGGTAGTTCTATAGCAGTGTGAGAACAGGCTAATAAAGACAGAATCCTAACTAAAATAAATAAATTTGCACGAATACTACACCAAGTGAGCAAGGATTATGTACAATAACTCTGTGTATCAGGTTTTCTCAACCTTGGCACCACTGGTTGACATTTGGACCAGAAAATTTTTTGTTGTAAAGGCCATCTCATGCACTGTGGGATGTTTAGCAGCATCCCTGGCCTCTATGCAGTGAAAGACAGTAGCACTCCCTAATCCACTTGTTAAAGCCAAAACTGTCCAAATTGTCAAAAGTCCCTGGGATTACAATATCACTCCTGGTTGAGAACCACTGCTCTACATTATGGAATTAATGAACTATGGTTTTATTAATTATATCTTGGTAACAAACATTTAAGATTGCACATATTAAGTGAAAGGATATGATTTTATGGACTTTTTTTTTCTAATGACAGAATCTTGCTCTGTCACCCAGGCTGGAATGCAATGGCGTGATCTCAGCTCACTGCAGCCTCCAGTTCCTGGGCTTAAGTGATCCTCCCAGTTACCTCAGCCTTCCGAGTAACTGGCTACAGGCATAACTGGGATTACAGCCTCCAGAGTAACTGGGACCACTAACTTTTGTACTTTTTGTAGAGAATAAAATACCAAGGAATACAACTAACAAAGGATGTAAAGGACCTCTTCAAGGAGAAATCCTGTCTCCTTGAAGAAACCCTGTCTCTACAAAAAATACAAAGTTCAGTCTGGGCAACATGGTGAAACCCATGTTGGTTTGATGGTTTGATGAGCCATCAAACCTGACCCTGGACCTCTGTATTATAAAAAATAAAAAAAAGACAAAGAGAAATAAATCTGGAAATGTTTAACTCTTTCTAGTCAACGATGTATTATCTGTTATTAAAACTGCTTTAACAGATGTTCACAAATAAAGATTAAAAGAAGCCATACACATCACCCTGAAACATCTGTTTGTGTAGATAAAGTAGAGGAATGAAAAGCCAAGAAGAGAAGTTTGGGCTGAATAAGATTGATTAATAGATTTCTGTAGAAAAACGATTGACAAATTGTGCTTTGGGATGCCCATTCCATACATGGGATGCGGAGCGTAGCAAAGACACCATGATTTTGAATATTTCAAAACAAATATGAAAGAAACTCAAAGAGTAATCAAGGAGGAAAAATATCCTTCTCTTGACCACTCTTCTCTCTTACAGGAGAAAGTAAAATGTTCCAAAAAGACAATAGATACTGGAAAGATCCTCCTCTCCAGGATAAAATGGCAAATGAATCGCTCTGACCTCCAGGAAAATCCCTCAGAGGTTCCACAACATGTGGAACACAAGTACTCGGGGGGCGGTGGGGATGGTTAATAGGTACAAAACAGCAGCTGGGAAAAATGAATAAGACCTGGTATTTGATAGCATTGCAGGTGACTATAATCAATAATAATTTAATTGTACATTTTTAAATAACTAAAAGAAGCCAGGCATGGTGACTCATGCCTACAATCCCAGCACTTTGGGAAGCCAAGGCAGGCAGATCACCTGAGGTCAGGAGTTCGAGACCAGCCTGGCCAACATGGCAAAACCTCATCTCTACTAAAAATACAAACATTGGACGGGTACAGTGGCTCATGCCTGTAATCCTAGCACTTTGGGAGGCTGAAGTGGGCGGATTACGAGGTCAGGAGTTTGAGACCAGCCTGGCCAACATAGGGAAACCTCGTCTCTACTAAAAATACAAAAAAAAAATTAGCCAGGTGTAGTGGCGGGCGCCTGTAATCCCAGCTACTTGGGAGGCTGAGGCAGGAGAACTTCTTGAACCTGGGAGGCAGAGGTTGCAGTGAGCTGAGATCATGCCACTGCACTCCAGCCTGGGTGACAGAGCAAGACTCCGTCTCGAAAACACACACACACACACACACACACGTACTTGAGACAATACATAGGATACACTTTGCATGTAACCCAAATGTGCTCTTGCGCACTGTGATTCTGGCTGGAGAAAACTACTTCAGCCGTTAAAGGGGTTAAGCAGTTAACTCAAAGGAAAGGTTATATAGTATAAACACACATCTTCCAAAAAGAGCATGCTAAGCATGTAGACAGTAAAACGTTAAGCTGTGTAAGATTTTTCTCCACTTACTGTATTTTTCCTCTAGTTTTCCTCCTACCAGCAATCTTATGAACCTAAGCACTTTAACTCACTTTCTCATGTTAACTTCATTTATTAAGGAGCATTACCATAGGCATCAATAGTACCCTTTGGCTAATTCACATTTTATGTATAGATTACAAAAAAAATTGCAAAAGCATAACACTTTAAAATACTAACACAATGAAATGAGCAGGAAGAAAACCAACTTTTTTAAAGATTCCAAATAAGCTTTTAACATTCATAACCAAATTGAAGACAGACTAATAATCCACAGTGGAGTTCTATTTTATTATTTATATACTTAAAAGTTAGCACTACTATTTATTTTTCAATAAACAAATCCGTTAAAAATTGTTTGTTTTCTCTGAAAGTAGAAAAAAAGGTCTCAATAGACATAAATTTACAAATCCTTTCAGCTGAACCTCCCTGCTTTGACCAATAGAGAAATATGAAGAAAGAAATACAAAATAACAATTAAGATACTTTCAACTATTTTACTTGGCATAATTTTACTGATATACTCACAATCACACAAGTCAAATCACCTAGACAAAAGTTTATTCATTGTAGTATAGTTTTTTAAAAAGCAAAAGACTAAAAGAACCAAATATCCATTAGTTAGGATTAAATAAATTAGAAATATAACACAGCAATAAAAAAGAATAAGGCAGATCTTTATGATCTAATATGGACCTATCACCAAGATATTCATTTCAAAAATACAGCATAAAAGCAATATAATTTACTCCACAATTTACTTAAGACATACAAACATATATGCCTCATTGCTTCTATATGCATAGAATATTTCTGGAAGTACACCCAAGATTCTAAAAACACCAAAGACCTGGGGGGACTATAAAGGAGTCAGACATTTTATTGTATACTCCATGTTTATATATTTTGACTTCTGAATCATATATTACACATCTACCTCCACTGAAACTGTCTCCACAAGGTTAACAAGAATTGCATGCAGGTTATGGTCAGAAATATAGCTACAATTAAGTATTAATCAGGCTGCACTGCGGCCCATTTCCCTGTTACTCAAAGTCATGTAGCACAAGATACTGACAAAGCCTGGATTCTAATATCAGAGATCAAGTGTATCTGGAGCCCACTGTTCCCAGACAGGATCTCTCACATTAGAATCATAAGGCTTTTTTATTTAAGGATCACTTAAATTGTTTTTCACTGGGTGCGGTGTTTTATGCCTGTAATCCTAGCACTTGGAGAGGCCAAGACGAGCCGATCACTTGAGGTCAGGAGTTCGAGACCAGCCTGGCCAACATGGTGAAACTCCATCTCTACTAAAAACAGAAAAAAAAGTTAGCCAGGTGTGGTGACAGCTGCCTGTAATTGCAGCTACTCAGGAGGTTGAGGCACAAGAATCGCTTGAACCTGCGAGGCAGAGGTTGCAGAGAGCCGAGATCATGCCACTGCACTCCAGCTTGGGTGACAGAGCAAGACTACGTCTCGGGGAAAAAAAAAAAAAAAAAAAAAAACTTCACCATACAACTCTTCCAGCAATCAAAGATCTCCAAACTTTGGCCCACTCCAAAAGCCTTAAAAACCCCAACTCCAAATTCCCTGGGGAGATAGATCAGAGGTTTCTTCCAACTTCTTTGTTCGGGGACCCTACAATTAAACCTGCTTCTTTGCTGCAACCTGCTGTCTCATAGAGTATAGACTGGCTGTGTTCATTGGGCAACTAAACTATCACAGTTACATTACCAAAAACAATTAAATTTTAAAAGCAAGAGGGCATGTCATCAGTTTTCTGTGATCCTGACAACAGAAGAGAGTGCTCTATCATCCACTGCTTTTGGATCCTAGGTTGCACTGAGCATTTAACCAAACCGGGTATAGCACGTCTAATCACAGCAATACATAAACTCACTCTGGCAATCTATTCCAATCTACTCCCATCCCAACTATTGCTTTGCTGAGTATTTCAAATGTTTTTTGTTTAAAGAAAATAATTAGCCAGGCGGGGTGGCTCACACCTGTAATCCCAGCACTTTGGGAGGCCAAGGTGTGCAGATTACAAGGTCAGGAGTTTGAGACCAGCCTGGCCAATATGGTGAAACCCTATCTCTACTAAAAATAGAAAACTTAGCTGGGCGCAGTGGTGGGTGCCTGTAGTCCCAGCTACTCGGGAGGCTGAAGTGGGAGAATTGCTTGAACCCAGGAGGCGGAGGCTGCAGTGAGCTGAGATCATGCCACTGCATTCCAGCTTGGGCAACAGAGCGAGACGCCATCTCAAAAAAAATAAATAAATAAAATTCTGCTTATACATAAAATATTTTATGTTCATTTATTTATTTGTTTCTGACATATAGGACAACCTGAGGAAAAATTTTCCTTCAAATACCAATTGCTCTAGGTAAAACATAAACCAAATAAAAATTTTAAATTACAGCCTTTCAAAAAGGATGGAAATGTTTTGTCAATACTCAATAACTCAGTTTTAAAAACAGACATGAAGAAATAAATCCCAGGATTATAAGGTATTTTTATTCAGTGAGCTAACTGAATGAAAGCAGTTTCACAGCATCTCAATGCAGGGAGGAGAGTGGAGTAATATTTTCAGTCTCAACAGAATAATGAATTAAATGACAGTCAAAGCCAATGTGTTTATCTCCTCTTTTCTGAAATACCTTTTAAATAAGAAGATGCCCAGGCACAGTGGCTCACGCCTGTAATCCTAGCACTTTGGGAGGCCGAGGACCTGAGGTCCAAAGATCAAGACCAGACTAGCCAACATGGTAAAACCCCGTCTCTACTAAAAATACCAAAAAAAAGTAGTCGAGCATAGTGGCGAGTGCCTGTAAGCCCAGCTACTTGGGAGGCTGAGGCAGAAGAATCACTTGAACCCAGAAGGCGGAGGTTGCAGTGAGCCAAGATCATGCCATTACATTCCAGCCTGGGTGACAAGGGCAAAATTGTGTCTCAAAAATAAATAAGAAGAAAATTTAAAACAAAAAGAACCTGGCACAGCATGATGGCTCGAACCTGTAATCCCAGCACTTTGGGAAGCCCAGGTGGGCGGATCATCTGAGGTCAGGAGTTTGAGATCAGCCTGGCCAACATGATGAAACCCTGTCTCTACTAAAAATACAAAAAATAAATAAAAATAAAAAATAAAAAAATAAAAATAATAAGAAAATTAGCAGGGCTTGGTGGTGCACACTTGCAATCCCAGCTACTTGGGAGGGTGGGGCGGGAGGATCACTTGAATCCTGGAAGTGGAGGTTGCAGTGAGCCGAGATTATACCACTGCACTTCAACCTGGGCAACAGAGAGAGACTTCATTTCAAAAAGAAAAAAAGAAAGAAGGAAATAAAAAAGAAACTAAACAATAATAAAGAGAATCTGAGGGGGCTATCAGCAGAAGAAAGATCTTCAGAAAATTTTGATAACAAACATGACATCTGACAGTTGATAAAAGAGGTTTAATTGTAGGGTCCCCCAACAAGAAGGTGGGAAGAAGACTCTAATCTATCTCCCCAGGGAGTTTGGAGTTGGGGTTTTTAAAGCTTTTGGAGTGGGCCAAAATTTGGAGATTTTTGACCGCTTGAAGAATTATATGGTGAAGTCATGAAATGGGGATAAAGAAGCTGAATTCTCGGCCTGGCGCGGTGGCTCACACCTGTAATCCCAGCACTTTGGGAGGCCAAGGAGGGTGGATCACAAGGTCAGGAGTTTGAGACCAGCCTGGCCAAGATGTTGAAACCCCGTCTCTACTAAAGACACAAAAATTAGCTGGGCGCAGTGGCACGCGCCTGTAATCGCAGCTACTCAGTAGGCTGAGGCAGGAGAATCGCTTGAACCTGGGAGGCGGAGGTTGCAGTGAGCCAAGATTGCGCCATTGCACTCCAGCCTGGGTGACATAGTTTGACTCCGTCTAAAAAAAAAAAAAAAAAAAAAAAAGAAGCTGAATTCTGCTGATCTCGTTTCCTTGTGGGGGCCTTAAAACTGGTTGCTGGAATTCATGGGCCCTGAAAAACAACTTTTTTTTTTTGAGATGTAGTTTTGCTGTGTCCCCCAGGCTGGAGTGCAGTGGCAGGATCTCGGGTCTCTGCAATCTCTGCCTCCCAGGTTCAAGAAAGACTAAGAAGAAAAAACTAAGAAGAGCACAAATGTCCACTATCTACAATACTATTAAACATGGCACTGCTGGTTTTCCCTAATAGAATTCAAACAAGAAAAACAACTAAGAAACAAAGCCCAGGCCTGGCATAGTGGCTTGGAAGCCAAAGGAAGGAGGATCACTTGAAGCCAGGAGTTAGAGACAATCCTGGACAATTTAGGGAGGTCAGTCACTACAAAAATTTTTTTTGATTAGCTGGGCATCGTGGTTGGTACCTGCAGTCCCAGCTACTCAGGAGGCTGAGGTGAGAGGATTGCTGGAGCCCAGAAGTTCAAGGCTGCAGTGAGCCATGAATCATGGCACTGCACACCAGCCTGGAAAACAGAGAGAAACCCTGTTTCTAAAGGAAAAAAAGAGAAAAAAGAAACAAAGTCCCAAAATATGCATAAAGGGAGCTAGCTGGGCACGGTGGCTCATGCCTGTAATCCCAGCACTATGAGAGGCAGAGGCAGGCGGATCACAAGGTCAGGAGGTCAAAAGCAACTTGACCAACATGGTGAAACCCCGCCTCTACTAAAAATAGAAAAATTAGCTGGGTATGGGGCCTGTAATGCCAGCTACTCGGGAGGGTGAGGCAGCAGAATCACTTGAACCCTGGAGGAAGAGGTTGCAGTGAGCCAAGATCATTCCACTGCACTCCAACCTAGGCAACAGAGCAAGATTCCATCTCAAAAAAGAAAAGAAAAGAAAAGAAAAAACAGAAGCTCCCATTCAGCCTTGCTACCTTGGTTTTTAATAAGCATAGATAGTTATGAATCATCTAATGCTGGAGAACAGACTACAGCACAAAAGATAAATACAAAAAATCAACAACTGAACTTAAAGAAACAAATTAGGCAACAACACAGAACTGTGAAGATGATTCGATCTATTAAAGTGACTGGTGAAGATACTGTGTTCATAAAACAAATTTTAAAACATGATTGGCAAAATCAAAACATCACTAGATGTGCTAGAAAAAAAGATTTAGCACAGGGACCTCCACCTCCAAAAAAGAAAAAGAAAGAAAACTCAAAAATATGAGAAAAGGAGCTGGGCATGGTGGCTCACACTTGTAATCCCAATTTGGGAGGCCAAGGCCAGTAGATCATTTGAGGCCAGGAGTTCAAGACCAACCTGAGGAACATGGTGAAACCCCATCTCTACTAAAAATACAAAAATTAGCTGGGCATGGTGGCGTATGTCTTAATTCCAGCTGCTTGAGAGGCTGAGGCATGAAAATTGGTTGAACCTGGCAGGCGGAGGTTGCAGTGAGCCAAGATTGCGCGACTGCACTCCAGCCTAGGTAACAGCGCAAGACTCCATCTCAAAAAAAAAAAAAAAAAAAAATACACACACACACACACACACACACATATATAAAGACAGGAAACAAAGACAACCAAGGAGATCTAACACATAAACAATAGAAATACCAGAATACAAGAAAAAAAAAAGAAAAATTAGAGGGAAAACGTCTCCGCTATAAAGGTAGACAGATTAGGCCAGGCATGGTGGCTCACACCTGTAATCCCAGCACTCTGGGAGGCCGAGGCAGGTGAATCACCTGAGGTCAGGAGTTAGAGACCAGCCCGGCCAACACCGTGAAACTCCATCTCTACAAAAAATACAAAAATTAGCCGGGCAAACTCGGAGAAAAAAATAAAACAAATCTACAATGAACACATCAATATGTATATTTCTACAACCTTCTGTGACAAGTGCTGTAGGATAAAGTCCCAAAAGCAGAATGCTGGCTCAAAGGGTACGTACACATTGCAATTTGACTGATCTTTCTGGTTATACGAATACTCTGACAAGAGTACCTATTTTTCCATCCAATACTGGATATTAAGACAAGAACTGGCCAGGCGCAGTGGCTTACACCTGCAATCCCAGCACTGTGGGAGGCTGAGGTGGGTGGATCACCTGAGGTTAGGAGTTCGAGACCAGCATGACCAACATGGAGAAACCCCATCTCTACTAAAAACACAAAATTAGCCGGGCGTGGTGGTGCGTGCCTGTAATACCAGCTACTCAGAGGGCTAAGGAAGAAGACTCACTTGAACCTGGGAGGCGGAGGTTGTGGTGAGCCAAGATCACACCATTGTACTCCAGCCTGGGCAACAAGAGCAAAACACCATCTCAAAAAAGAAAAGAAAAAAAAAAAGACAAGATTCTCTCCCCTATAATTCTTATGGGCCAGAAGCTTTCCCGTTTAGCCCTTTCTCACAGTTGCTGCAAACTGCTCTTAAATTGGTTTTACTTCATGACAAATAATGAGTATACAAAAAAAGCTTTCCTATTCTCTGTCTAGTGTTCTGTGTAAAAGTCCGAGGTTAACTCAGAATAGCCACCCTTGCTCAGTGCCTGAGCAAAAAAAAAGAAAAAGCATGTAATCTAAAATTTCATTTAAGGTCAGTTGCAATTAAGGTATTACTCAGCTGGGCATGGTGGCTCACACCTGTAATCCCAGCACTTTGGGAGGCCAAGACAGGAGGATTGCTTGAGGTTAGCAGTTTTTGACCAACCTGGCCAACATGGAAAAACCCCGTCTCTACAAAAAAATACAAAAATTAGCCAGGCGTGGGGGCGTGAACCTGTAATTCCAGCTATTCAGGAGGCTAAGATGGGTGCACCATCTGAGCCTGGGAGGTAGAGGCTGCAGTGTGCCATGATTGTGCCACTACACTCCAGCCTGGGTGACAGAGTGAGACCCTGTCTCAAAAAAAAAAACAAAACAAAAAAAAGAGATTATACAGGCCGGCCACACAGTGGCCCATGCCTGTAATCCCAGCACTCTGGAAGGCCGAGGCAGGCAGATCACCTAAGGTCAGGAGTTCGAGACCAGCCTGACCAACATGGTGAAACCCCCGTTTCAACTAAAAATACAAAAAAATTAGCTGGGTGTGGTGGTGCACGCCTGTAATCTTGGCTACTCGGGAGACTGAAGAGGGAGAATCGCTTGAACCCAGGAGGCGGAGTTGCAGTGAGCAGAGATCACACCAATGCACTCCAGCCTGGGTTCAACAAAAAATAAAAAAGAAGAAGGGATTATTCAAATATCTGTCAATGACTTATTTCTTTAAGGAACAAAAGTAAAATTAAATGTAAACTCTATACAAAGTTCAAATCCGGAATGGTTATTGGATACAGTGTTCCATAGTAAACATTAAAAAAATAAGACAATAGATCTTCAAGAATCTTATAATCTAAAATAAAGTCTAAATAGAACCATCTAGGCCTGGTGTGGTGGCTCACACCTGTAATCCCAGCCATCTGGGAGGCCAAAGCAGGCAGATCATTTGAGGTCAGAAGATTGAAACCAGCCTAGCCAACATGGCAAAACCCCATCTCTACTAAAAATACAAAAATTAGCCAGGCATGGTGGCGCGCTCCTGCAACCTCAGCTACTCAGGAGGCTGAGGCAGGAGAATTAAATGAACCCAGGATGTGGAGGTTGCAATGAACTGAGAATGTGCCACCGCGCTCCAGCCTGGGCGACAGAGCAAGGCAGGAGGATCGCTTGAGGCCAGCAAAATAAAATAAAAAATAAAATAAATAAAATGAAATAAAATAAAAATAGATAAATAAATAGAACCACCTAGACAAATTTTATATAAGATTCAAGATCCTTAAAGACTTCTCGTGATACTTTCACAACTGAATTAAGGCAATGCCTCATTTTGGAGGACAGAAAATCATGTAGAAGTGACATGGCACCACTTAAACCAGGAAAAGTTCGCTAGAAATTGTGGTTACAGTCACACTACTATATAAAGATGGTGATAGCATCTGTATTCTAGGATCCTAACCTAACAACTGTTTGTTTTTTTTGTGACAGAGTCTTGCTCTATCACCCAGGCTGAAGTGCAGTGGTGCATCTCAGCTCACTGCAACCTACACCTCCCGGATTCAAGAGATTCTCCTGCCTCAGCCTCCTAAGTAGCTGGGATTAAAGGTGCCCACCACCACTCCCGGCTAATTTTTGTATTTTTAGTGGAGATAGGGTTTCACCATATTGGCCAGGCTGATCTCGAACTCCTGACCCCAGGTGATCCACCTGCTGCTGCCTCCCAAAGTGCTAGGATTCAGGCGTGAGCCACTGCGCCTGGCCTCTAACCTAACAACAGTTAAAAAGGAAAAGAAGCAGGGCGCAGTGGCTCATGCCTGTAATCCCAGCACTTTGGGAGGCTGCGGGAGGCAGACCACTTAAGACCAGGAGTTCAAGACCAACGTGGCCAACAAGGCAAAACCCCATCTCTACTAAAAATAAAAAAAATAGGCCAGGTGCAGTGACTCACACCTGTAATGCCAGCACTTTGGGAAGCCGAGGTGGGTGGATCATCTGAGGTCAGGAGTTTGAAACCAGCCTGACCAACACAGTGAAACCCTGTCTCTACTAAAAATACAAGAATTAGCCAGGCATGGTGGCGCACATCTGTAGTCTCAGCTACTTGGGAAACTGAGGCAGGAGAATTGCTCAAACCCAGGAGGTGGAGGTTGCAGTAAGCAAAGATCACGCCACTGCACTCCAGCCTGGGTGATAAGAGCAAAACTCCAACTCAAAGAAAAGAAAAGAAAAGAATTAGCCGGGCATGGTGGTATATATCTCTAGTCCCAGTTACTCAGGTGACTAAGGCACAAGAATCACTTGAACCCAGGAGGCAGAGGTTACAATCAGCTAAGATGACACTACTGCACTCCAGCATGGGTGACAAAGTGAGTCTCAAAAAACACACAGAAAAGGAAAAGAATGCAAGGCTTTCTCTGAAGCACTCTAGAGATTGCTCAAACACTACATACACCTGTATCTTTTTGTTTGTTGTATTCTTTGTGTATCTTTAAGGTCTATCCTACTATTGCCACCAAATTAAGGTTCTGGATAGCTTCTCTGGCCTTTCTTTAAAAAGTAGAGTCAGCTGGACACAATGGCTCACTCTCGTTATCCCAACACTTTGGGAGGCCAAAGCAGGATGATCACTTAAGGCCAGGAGTTCGAGACCAGCCTGGGCAACATAGGGAGACTCTGTCTCTATAAAACAAATTTAATAATTAAAAATTAGCCAGGTGTGGTGGTAAACAGCTACAGCTCTGGTCATAGCTGTTCAGGAGGCTGAGGTAGGAGGACTGCTTGGGCCCAGGAAGCCAAGGCTGCAGTGAGCTGTGTGTGCTGCTGCACTCCAGCCTGGGCAACAGAGTGAGATTCTGTCTCAAAAAAATAAATAAATAAAAATCTAAAAATAAAAAGTATATCATGGTTCAGCAATGAGGTAGACAGAGTTCTCAACAGTGATACTCTGAACCAGGTCCAGGTTTACCGACATGGGTATAATGGGCTTCTCTATCACCACTCACTCCTCGTAGCAAGATAAACTTGGAGAGTAAGTAATCATGTCCAAAAATCCTTACAGTAGGGCAAACTGAGTCCAATAATCAGCAGGTACCTATGGAAATGTTTTTAAGACACACTGAAGCATAACTTCAAAGACTGCGGTCCAGGTCACAAGGTTGGCAAGCAGAAAAGAATTGGCTCTTTTAAAATATGGCTTACTTGCTGCACCACAACTGGGAATAGGCATGAATCATTACAAGTACCAATGCTCTAATTAGCAGCTTTTAGAAATCCAAGGTTTGTGTATTTGAGATGTGGAATAACTGATGTTGGACCAGATAAACAACACATCCATAAGCATAGGCAGCAATCACCCAGTCAAGTATTTCCTAGTTCCTAATATACACCTATCACTGTAACATTACCTATTAGTGTAATAGTATAGTTCATATGTTTAAATAGGTTTTTTATTTAATTCTCTCCATTTGACTTGAGAATCTAAGTTGAAGAATTATATGAAAAAAAACAGAAAATCAAATAGTCTACCTAATTAACAGAAAATCAAAGAGTCTACCTAATTAACAAATTACTGAGGACTTTTGTATCTCTAATGTTTTTTAACTAAACTTACAGTTATATACTCATGATAATACCACATTTCTGGGCCTTGCACAGTGGCTCATGCCACAGTACTTTGGGAGGCCAAGGCAGGAAGATCAACTGGGGTCAGGAGTTTGGGACCAGCCTGGCCAACACAGTGAAACCCTGTCTCTACTAAAAACACAAAACTTAGCTGGGTGTGATGGTGTGCACTGGTAACCCCAGCTACCAGGGAGTTACCTAATCATTGTGTGTTTCAGTCTCCTAGTCTGCAAAATGGGGCTACTAACAGGACCTACTTCATACATGTATGCACAACAATCAGAATAGTGCCTAGCAATCCTATCTAATTCACTAAATTTTAGTTTTTGTTTTGTTTTGTTTTTTGAAATAGAGTTTTGCTCTTGTCGCCCAGCCTGGAGTGCAATGGTGTGATGTCAGCTCACTGCAACCTCCACCTCCTGGGTTCAAGCGATTCTCCTGCCTCAGCCTCCAGAGTAGCTGGAATTACAGGCATGCATCACATGCCCAGCTAATTTTTGTATTTTTAGTAGAGACGTTGTTTTCACCATGTTGGTCAGGTTGGTCTTGAACTCCTGACCTCAGATGAAAGGTCTTGCTCTGTCACCCAGGCTAAAGTACAGTGTCAATCATGGCTCAGTACAGCCTTGATCTCCCAGGCTCAAGCCATTCTCCTACCTCAGCTTCCTGAGTGTGCCTGGGACCACAGGCGTATGCTACCATGCTACCATGCTAATGTTTGTATTATTTATAGAGACAGTGTGTCCTAATGTTGCCCAGGCTGGTCTTTAACTACTACGCTCATGTAATCCTCCTACCTCAGCCTCTCAAAGTG
The DNA here is from genome assembly GCA_963573385.1 of Cacajao melanocephalus. Lineage (NCBI taxonomy): Eukaryota > Metazoa > Chordata > Mammalia > Primates > Pitheciidae > Cacajao > Cacajao melanocephalus. The sequence goes on along the minus strand of CAUYLG010069336.1, from coordinate 36,448 downwards.
CTAGGATTACAGGCAGAGCCACTGTACCCAGCTGAGTATTTGAATTTTTTAAAGCCAAATTCACTATAGTACACATGAGCTATATTTAAGACTGGGTTATATATTAATATAATGAGTACAACAGCCCAAGCATCACAAAGCAGATAATCGAAGGGTAGGTTTAGAGATGAGATAAAAGACAACAACAGCTAAATAACCAGTATATCAGCCTTCACAAATTGTGAGGAGCTGTGTTGCCCATCTCAAATTTATACATTTTCAGTCTACTTATGAATGAATGTACAATGAAGAGATATTTGTAAGTCAGATGATACAAATTTAAAGTTACCGAATATCTGTAGTAAGAAAATCTATTAATGAAGATATTAGTCATACACACATATTGAAACTGAATACAGCAAAATATATACATATGACACCTAGCAGCTGACATAACAAGGCTTACAGTGCTTTATAATGTTTGTAACATATAATCTATTATTCAGTTACCTCAATCATTGTGCATGAATGAAGCATGCTGCCTCTCACCTTGCCCCAAAAATATGTCCCAAAGGGATACTCAATACTCAAGACCTATCTATCTCACAAACAAGAGATGAATCACTAAGTCTACTCTGAAAAGTCCTGGGTCCTGTCCACACTCTCTTCCAGTGGAATCAGATGAAATAAAGAGTTTCCTCCCTGCCACTTTGGGAAGCATAAGCGTCTCGTGAATATTATAGTTCACAGACTACAAAGGAACTCAAGAATGCCTCAGTCAGGTTTTCTTCTATGTTCCAAAGAGCACCAAGGAAATTCTGGGCACTTGATAGTGTCCCTGAGAGTAAAACATAAGTATTCATCAAATTACCCTCTTTGCTGCCAAAGAACAATGGGGCTTTGGTAATTTTCTCCTTTTAAATCCAAAAAGATAAGACATGACTTCAACATTAGCCAAATGTCAAGACCACGCCAATGTGCACTTGTTCCACATCAGCATGTGGGCTGGTTAGCAGAGCTCCATGCCTTAGCCAGGGTCTGCCCCTAACCCCACTCAGCTGCTTAAAAATGATGGTCACAAATGAGAAAACGTGGCTCTGCACTACTCCCTCTCAATTTGGAAAACAAAAACAAAAAGCCCCAAATGTCTATGATTCTTCATCATAATTCAAAGAAATTACCACCCAGTAAACTCACTGAGTTTATAAGCCGGGTCCCTTGTCTCAATTATCAAGCATTTATTAAGCTCCCTAAGCTAGAATATACTCAGGAAATGTGTTCAACAATAACCAAACGATCATGTAAACTATGTAATTTCTATGTTCAACAAAGAAGTGTCTTGATAATTATATTTTAATATACTCTCTCAGTCCTTATGGAAGATAAAAAACACCACTAGTTTTTCCATTCCAGGCAATCTGTTAAAAGAAACCAACGTTCCTTATAAACAGATTCCAAGCTATCAGGAGAGTAAATTAAAAATATACTTGCGTCTTTTAGATACATTTTTAAAACCATTTGTCAGATTCTTGTTCTGGCAAGAGTCAAGACTGGCCGCATAACTTGTTTATTTTTATTTATTTTTATTTATTTATTTTTTTTGAGATAAGATTCTCACTCTGTCACCCAGGCTGGAGTACAGTAGTATAATCTTAGCTCACTGCAACCTTCACCTCCCAGGTTCCATCGATTCTCCTGCCTCAGCCTCCGGAGTAGCTGGGATTACACACATGCGCCACCAGGGCCAGCTAATTTTTGTATTTTTAGTAGAGACAAAGTTTTGCCATGTTGGCTAGGCTGGTCTTGGACTCCTGCCCTAAAGTGATCCACCTGCCTCGGCCTCCCAAAGTGTTGGGATTACAGGCATGAGCCACCGCGCCCAGCCCCACATAACTTCTTGAACTTAAAATTAATCTTTATATTCTAGTGTCTTCCAATTAAATAAGTGGAGGCCATGCTTGTGTCTCACACCTGTACTCCCAGCACTTTGGGAGGCTGAGGTGGGTGGATCACTTTAGGTCAAGAGTTCAAGACCAGTCTGGCCAACATGGTAAGACGCCATCTCTACAAAAAATATAAAAAATCAGCTAGGCATGGTGGCACATGCCTGTGGTCCCAGCTACTCGGGAGCCTGAGGTGGGAGGATCGCTTGAGCCTGGTCAAGGCTGCAGTGAGCTACGATCATGCCACTACATTCCAGCCTAGGCAACAAAGCAGGATCCTGCACTATCAGTCAATCAATAAAAAGTGCATATGGCTCTTTAGCATCATTAGTTATACACAACTTTAAGAAAATCTCAAAATATGTTTTTATGTTCCATCTCTTTGAACAATATTCACCTACTCCCTATTTTTCTTTCTTGAAATAGCATTATTGGTTGATAAAAAGACTATTCCCATATTACCTGGCCTAACTGTCTTTTCCAGCACTACTTAAGTCATACAGAATATACTAACTACAGCAAATCTAACCATAGTGGTCCCTAATAAAAATCCTAAATAGCAGGCCATAGAAGAATGTGCTTATATTCCCAGCCATTCAGGACACTAAGGCAAGAGGATCGTTGGAGCTCGTGACTAGCCTGGGCAACACAGCCAGCTCCGTATCTCTCTATTTATATATTTATCTATCTTACCTATTTATTATTTATTTCACATAGGGTCTTGCTCTATCCCCCAGGATAGGGTACGGTGATATAATCGTGGCTCAGAGAAGCCTCAAATTCCTGGGCTTAAACAATCCCCCACCTCAGCCTCCCAATTAGCTGGGCTCATAAACACACCACCATGCTCGGCTAATTTGTATATTTTTGGTAGAGACAAGGTATTGCTATATTGACTCCTGGCATCATGCAATCCTCCTCCCACCTAGGTCTCCCAAAGACTGCATCTCAATTCAGAAAACAAAAACAAATAAAAACAATGGTTATGAGGTTTACTATGGGGGTGAGAGAGCAGATCACGTTATTTCTGAAAAGATTTGGAGAAAAAGAAATCACATACTTCCTGCCATGGAAGATCTCTGGGTCCATTTCTGTAAAAAAGAAGTTGTGCACAAACGTACCAGGAATTGGTGTGTGTGTGTTTGTGTAAGTACCAGGACCAAATCACAGCTTTAAAAAGTCTGCCGGCCAGGCGTGGTGGCTCATGCCTGTAATCCCAGCACTTTGGGAGGCCAAGGCAGGTAGATCACGAGGTCAGGAGTTTGAGACCAGCTTGACCAACATGGTGAAACCCCATCTCTACTAAAAATACAAAAATTAGCTGGACATGGTGGTACACACCTGTAATCCCAGCTACTCAGGAGGCTGAGGCAGGAGAACTGCCTGAACCTGGGAGGCGGAGGTTGCAGTGAGCCAAGATTGTGCTGCTGCACTCCAACCTGGTGACAGAGTGAGACTTTGTCTCAAAAAAAAAAAAAAAAAGAGTCTACAAACCTGTCTGAACCCAAAAAGGCAGACACAGATTCAATCCCAATGTTGCGGGATAAAGAGGAGTAAGCAATTTTTGAAATAATGCATTATATATATATAAATATAGTTTTTTGGACCATTAGCAGCAGAGCTGGATAAAAGAAATAGAAATAGAGATTATGAACAAAAGTTGAAGGCATTTCTTTAACCTAAGAGGAGTGAAACACTGCACTTGCTCACACATCCTCACCTTGGTCACATGCTGCTTTCATATACACCATGCTCACCTGTGCCCTCTATTTGTGCCTCACACCCTATGGAAAGCTGAGTAAGTGCCAATTTCTCCTGAAGCTTTCCTGACAGAGGGTCAGAATCTTTTGAGCTCAAACATTTTGTTATGCCTCTATGATGCACTGATTACAGACTGCAATAAAAAATAGCTCAACGATATCCTAAATTTGATCACAACCAGTAGACCACAGAAAACCACCATTTTTCCTCAACAGCTGTCAAAGCGACAAACAAGGAGCTAGGTTTTTCGACTTTTGACTTTTTTGCAGTAGAAAAAAAATTTAATTAACAGAAAGGTGGTCCATGTGAGAGAACCAGAGATCTCACCCATATCAGTCACCTTTTTTCTTCACGTTTGTATGCTATCAACGCATAAACCAGATGCCATTAAGGAATAATAACGTTTTCATCCCAGTGATCCCAAAAGAAAACAAAAAGCCATATATCATATAAGGACAAGAATCACCTGCCTGGGAAGTAGATTTGGAGATCTAACCTTTGGTTAGTAACTATATAATTTTTTTAGAACCTGGAAATGACAAGTATTTCCCAAAATTATGTCTGCTGGACACTGTTCTGCACCATTCTGAAAAGACATTCAAATCAATTGGGAAAGCGCATTTGCTTTACGGTTTTATTGTTTTTTTGAGATACAGTACCACTCTGTCATCTAGGCTGGAATGCTGTGGCACAATGTCAGCACACTGCAACCTCTGCCTCCCAGGTTCACGCAATTCTCCTGCCTCAGTCTCCTGAGTAGCTGGGATTACAGGCAAGTACCACCACACCCAGCTAAATTTTTGTATTTTTAGTAGAGACAGGGTTTCACCAGGTTGGCCAGGCTGGTCTCGAACTCCTGACCTCAAATGATACACCTGCCTCAGCCTCCCAAAGTGCTGGGATTACAGATGTGAGCCACTGTGCCCAGCTGGGAAAGGCTGTATTAAAACAAAGTTAAAATGGTTACTTTACCAGAGAACTTTTATGGGGCTTTAATATGCTAGTACACACTATAAATTCCCAACCTAAAATTCAATTATGAAGCCTTTAGTAAAGTAGTTTAAGTAAGATCTTGAGAAGAGTTTGGAAAATGCTTCAAAGAAGCCTTTCAGTTTTTTGTCACTGTAGTACTAAGTACTTTAGTTCCTAAAAAGTTCTTACCTGATATGTGTTGCAGGCAGAGATTCATACTGGCGTGACAAAAAGAGTTCTCTATGTTTCAACTGATGTTTCTGCTTATCAGTCAAGTCAGCCTCAACTGTTGTTTCAGATTCTTCCTCAATTTCTTCTACACAAATAAAATTCAAAGAATTTATCAGTATAAAGCACATTATCTGTTTGGATATTGAAACAGATCAAATCAACATTTTATTCAATATTTTCTTCAGACTAATCAATTTTAATCAATTTTACCAGATGCAGTGGCTCACGCCTATAATCCTAGCACTTTGGGAAGCCAAAGCTGGTGGATCACCTGAGGTCAGGAGTTCGAAATCAGCCTGGCCAACATGGCGAAACCCCATCTCCACTAAGAATGCAAAAACTAGCCAGTTGTGGTAGCAGGCGCCGGTAATCCCAGCTACTCAAGAAGCTGAAGCAAGAGGATAGCTTGAACCCGGTGGGGAGGCTGCAATGAGCCAAGATTGTGCCATGTCACTCCAGTCTAGGAGAAAGAACAAGACTCCATCTCAAAAAAACAAACAAAAAAATTAAACATTTATCTTGTCAGTTCAACTATAACCATAAATTATCGCCAAAGGAAGAAAAACTCCAACTTAAAAATGGCAGATGGTACCCCCAAAATATATGCAAGTATTATATATCAATTTAAAAATTAATTCACTTTTTTTTGGAGACAAAGTTTGTTCCATCACCCAGGCTGGAGTACAGTGGTGTAACCTGAGCTCACCGCAACCTCCACCACCCAGATTCAAGCAATTCTTGTGCCTTAGCCTCCCGAGTAGCTGGGATTACAGGTGCACATCACTAAACCTGGCTAATTTTTTGTATTTTTAGTAGAAATGGGGTTACAACATGTTGCCCAGGCTGGTCTCGAGCTCCTAAGCTCAAGTGATCTGCCCGCTTTGGCCTCCCAAAGTGCAGGGATTACAGGCGTGAGCCACAGCACCTGGCCTCACAGAAGGGATTTTCTCAAATAGAATCCCCTCATTGAAGCGGTTCTTTATGAATAACATGAGGGTAATGAATGGACTAAGTATCAGATCTTTTCTACTTTCAAACTTTTAAAACTGAACTGAAAATGAACCTTAAACAGTAACTTCGAAAAAGACTCACCTAGCTCAAAGCAAGAATAAAGCAATTTAAAATTCTTTGGATGTTCTTTTTAATAAACTACTCAAAGAGAAATACAGCACTAAAAGAGTCATTTACTTGCAGGTCTAATAACATTTCACCAGTGAAGATCAATAAACTTACTGCTGCATTGGCACTATTAGCATTAGAAAATATCACATACAAAATTATACTCTTACCTATTTAGGATTTGACAAACTGTTGTTATATAAGACACAGCTAGCTGAATTCTAATACATACCCTATAGAGCTAAAACAGCAACCAACTCTACAAGTAATAGTAATAGTAAATCTTACATTCTTATACGATCCCTTGGTTCACTGTAAAAAGAACCAAAATCACCAAAATCCAACCTAACTAAAGACAGAAATCACCACAATGGCATCTCTCATCATGAAGATCACTAATAAAAACTACTTTTTAAAATTTACCAGTTAAATTGCATTTATGTATTTGTATAATTTTTTTTTTCTTTGAGATGGAGTCTCGCTCTGTCATCCAAGCTGGAGTGCAGTGGCACAATCTCAGTTCATACAACCTCCATCTCCCAGGATCAAGTGATTCTTCTGCCTCAGCCTCCTGAGTAGCTGGAATTACAGGCATGTACCACCACACCTGGCTAATTTTTGTATTTTTAGTAGAGACAGGATTTCACCATGTTGACCAGGTTGGTCTTGAACTCTAACATCAGGTGATCTGCCTGCCTCAACCTCCCAAAGTACTGGGATTACAGGCGTGAGCCACGGCACCCAGCTCTGTATACATTTGCACTGGCTTTTACGCAGAAATGAATTAAGTCCTATGCCATAAAAATCCTAAAATCATTAAATGACAGTGGCAAGAACCAGCATTTAGATAATGAAAATTTTTAAAAAACCAAATATAACTACCATCATCAAAAATCATGTACATGGTACTATCTTCATTATTTTTTTTTTAAGAGATGAGGTTTTGGCCAGGCGTGGTGGCTCACACCTGTAATCTCAGCACTTTGGGAGGCCAAGGTGGGCGGATCAACTGAGGTTGGGAGTTTGAGACCAGCCTGACCAACATGGAGAAACCCCATCTCTACTAAAAATACAAAATTAGCCGGGTGTGGTGGCACATGCCTGTAACCCCAGTTACTCAGGAGGCTGAGGCAGGAGAATCACTTGAACCCGGGAGGCAGAGGTTGCGGTGAGCCAAGATTGAGCCATTGCACTTCAGCCTGGGCAACAAGAGTGAAACTCCATCTCAAAAAAAAAAGAGACAAGGTCTCACTATGTTGCCCCAGGCTAGCCTCAAACTCCTGGGCTCAGGCAATCCTCCCATTTCAGCCTCCCAAGTAGCTGAGATTACAGGTGCAAGCCACCACCCCATGGTGGTGTCCAGCTTCCCATAATTTTTTAAAACCATTTTTACCAAGCTTGATTAAACTTGCTATCTTCTGTAAGTTATTAAAGTAGAAGTCAAGTACTACAGAAGACATTATATACCAAATTATTTATTAAACATTACATTATTAGCAATTAACAATATAATTAGTAATAATGTAATTTCTAATATTTATTTATTAAATATTGTTTATTAAATATTTACTGTATGCTCTTTACAGTTGGAAAAGTTTTAGTATACATAGTTTATTAACAGTAAGGCACTGGGACAAGGGAGAGAAGAAAGGGTACAGAAGAAAACTATAAAGGTAATATTGAAGTTTTAAAGATATCAGCTGGGCACAGTGGCTGACATCTATAACCTCAGCATTTTGAGAGGCCAATGTGGGAAGAATCACTTGAGCCCAGGAGTTCGAGACCAGCATGGGCAACAGAGTGAGACCCATCTCTACAAAAAAAAAAAAAAAAAAAAGACCCATCTCTACCAAAAAAAAAAAAAAAAAAAAAAGGGGCCGGGTGCAGTGGCTCACGCCTTTAATCCCAGCACTTTGGGAGGCCGAGACATGTGGATCACCTGAGGATGGGAGTTTGAGACCAGCCTGACCAACATAGAGAAACCCTGTCTATACTAAAAATACAAAATTAGCCAGGCATGGTGGTACATGCCTATAATTCCAGCTACTTGGGAGGCTGAGGCGGAGAATCACTTGAACCCAGGAGATGGAGGTTGTGGTGAGCCAAAATCGCGCCATTACACTCTAGCCTGGACAACAAGAGCAAAACTCTGTCTAAAAAAAAAAAAAAACAAAAAAACAAAAATTAGCTGGAAGGGGCGGTGTGCACCTGTAGTCCCAGCTACTCAGGAGGCTAAGGTGCAAGGATCACTTGAGCCTGTGAGGTCAAGGCTACAGACAGCCAAGGCCACATCACTGCACTCTAACCTGAAGGACAGAGTGAGACATTATCTTTAAAAAAAAAAAAAAAAAAGTATACACTCGATCAAGACAGTTGCAGGTGGGCAAAAAAAAAAAAAAAAAGAAGGAAAAAAGGTATCTTATATATAGACATAGCTATCTTTAAAATTTCAAATATAACAAAAGACATAAGTATGGCAATATATTTTCTTTTAGCTGTATGTGACATATAATGTATGACCCAGCAAGGCTCCTATATATTCCAAAGTTTTAGATTACAGTATGAGAAAAAAGCCAAGGCCCCAAAAGCTCAGCAAGTCCAGTTACACATGCAGGCTGAGAAGAGATGGGATCAGGCTAGCACAATGTCCAGGGAACAGGGTTAGAGAAGAAATCTACCTAGCTGAGCAATCTGGAGTGCCTGAGCATCCAGCTATGGGAGATGGGAGATTCGTTTCAGCAGTAGCTTTCTTTTTTTTTTTTTTGCTTTCTTTTTTTTTTAAAGACGTGGTCTCACCATGTTGGTCAGGCTGGTCTTGAACTCCTGACCTCAGGTGATCCGCCCACCTTGGCTTCCAAAGTGCTTGGATTACAGGTGTAAGTCACCGCGCCTGGCCTCAGCAGTAGCTTTCAACAACACTCAATTGGAGATTGAGCATGTAATGTATAAGGCAAAAGAAGACAACTGATGAATTAAGGCAGCTGAGCAACGAGAGACAGAACCCATGAAACGTGAAGCCATTACTAATTCTAGGTACTCACTTGAAACTAAGTATTTTTCATAATAGAACAGAATTTCAATTTCTACACATTAGTTTGTGGAACAGGAAGGAGGAGAGTTTTACACAGACTATTCTCAAACATCCTTGGGTCTCTACTTTAATGAAATAGCAACCACTATGATCAAGTGTTAGTTGATATAAGCCATACAGAAAAGCAGGTGGTTACAAAAAATTGTCTAGTCCGGGCGCGGTGGCTCACACCTGTAATCTCAGCACTTTGGGAGGCCAAGGCGAGTGAGTTCAAGACCAACCTGGCCAACATGGCAAAACCTTGACTACTAAAAATACAAAAATTAGCTGGGTGCAGTGGAGTGCACCTGTAGTCCCAGCTACTCGGGAGGCTGAGACAGAATTATTGCTTGAACCCAGGAGGTGGAGGTTGCAGTGAGCTGAGATCATACTACTGCACTCCAGCCTGGATAACAAAGCAAGACTCCATCTCAAAGAAAAAAATTGTCCATAGATGCATTTAACAAGTACCCAAATGTGTGAAGGCATATTATCATGCTGAAAATATGCTAGATATTGATGCAACTGTCTGGTAAGAAAGAAAAAATCCTCAGGGGAAAAAGCAATTTAAATAAAACCAGAAAGGTTTTTTTATTTTTTCTGTTTTCTGAGATAGGTCTCACTCTGTCGCCCAGGCTGGAGTACAGTGTGTGGTTCAATCATGGCTCACTGTAGCCTTGACCTCCAGGATCTCAGTGATCCTCCCACCTCAGCCTCCCGAGTAGCTGGGACTATAGGCACACACTACCACACCTGGTTATTTTTTTTTCTATTTGTAGAGACAGGGTTTCAGCATGTTGCCCAGGCTGGTTTCGAACTCCTGAGCTCAAGCAATCTGTCCGCCTCGGTGTGAGATAAATAGAATATTAGAGTGGATGAAGAGTAAAGAGAATTAAAAAGATAAATTTAAAGTTGGACAGGCCAGGTGTGATGGTTCATGCCTGTAATCCCAGCACCTTGGGAGGCTGAGGCAAGCAGATCACTTGAGCCCAGGAGTTCAAGACCACCCTGGGCAACATCTCTACAAAAAATACAGAAATTAGCCAAGCCTGTGATCCCAGCTACTCAGAGACTGATGTAGGAGGATCGTTTCAGCCCAGGAGGTAGAGGTTGCCGTGAGCCGAGATTGCACTACTGCACTCCAGCTTGGGCAACACAGCAAAACCCTATCTCGAAATAAATAAGTAAATAAAGTTGAACAATGCCTCTGAGTCACAGTCTGATGGGAGTCATGAGACTCTCGCCAAACTCCAGGGGGAGACTACTCTTTGCTACAAAGCAGCACCCAGACTCACTTAAGGTACTTCACAGTATGCCTTGCACTACAGTTATCTGATGTCACTGTATCTCTTGAGAACAACGACAGGTCACTCATCTTTGTATTCACCGTTTTTACTTGGGGGGTAAAAGTGAATCTCAAGAAACATTCAGAGCAGACCAAGTAAGAATTATCAGGCAACACTAAATTCAGCAGCTGCAAGGACAGACTCACAAAGTTACAACATAAACACTGCACAACATAAACATCAATAAGTTACTGTAAAAGAGGCTTTCTTTTTCACATTTCATTCCAGTGCTTTTCAAACTTCTTCTTTCAAGATTTAACACAAAGGAGACTGAACTTAAGAGTTACACTTGAATTCAAGGTCTGGTTCTGTAACCTCCTGGTTGCATGAACTTGGGCAAATAATTTACTCTTTACAATCTTCAATTTCTTCATCTGTAAAATGTATTTATAATTCCTCCCTCATAAGGTTATCCTGAGTAATAAGATGATGCACATAAATTTGCTCAGCACAGTGCCTAACACAGTGCTAGATAAAAGTAGCTTTACCATTTTACGTTAGTTTTAATATTATTTCCTTTGACATTGGAAAATAATTCTTATATCCTAAAAAAAAATGCTTTCTAATTAAGAAAGTAAATCATATTAAAATTAAAACAAATTTAAGTCAGGCACAGTGGCTCATGCCTATAATCCCAGCACTTTGCCTGAGTCTAGAGTTTGAGACCAGCCTAGGCAACATAGCAAGATCCTATTTCTACAAAAAGAAAAATATATATATTCTTTTTTTTTTTTAAATAAACAAAAAGAGATATCCAGACATACTTCAACTCATCCAGAATCAGAAGTTCTGGGGTATAGTCATAATAAGAATCATTATTATAAAACCCTAATTTTAAAACCTTTTTTGGCAGAACACCTATGTCAGCAGTTCAAACTTTTTAGTCTAAGGACTCCTTTATACCCTTAAATCCTATTGAGGACCTCAAAAAGCTTTCATTTATGTGATTAATATCTACCAACAGTTACTGTCTTAGAATTTTAAAAGCAGATTTTTTTTTTGAGACAGAGTTTTGCTCTTGTTGCCCAGGCTAGAGTGCAATGGCATGATATCAGCTTACCGCAACCTCTGCCTCCCAGCTTCAAGTGATTCTCCTGCCTCAGCCTCCAGAGTAGCTGGGATTACAGGCATGCACACCACGCCCAGCTAATTTTGTGTTTTTAGTAGAGACGAAGTTTCACCCTGTTGGTCAGGCTGATCTCAAACTCCAGACCTCAGGTGATCCGCCTGACTTGGCCTTCCAAAGTGCTGGGATTACATACGTGAGCCACCATAACCAGCCAAGCAGAAATTTTTATCATACAAAAAAAACACAAGTATATATTACATTAGCCAGGAGGGCAAAAATGTCATTGAAAGTGGAAAATTCTGCAATATACTCATGGAAAATTCTGGAAATTTATCGAAAATTCCAGATTTTTCTGCAATTTACTCATTATAGACTCAGCAAAACAGTTAAATGACAGCTTATTATTATCATTATGAAAATTGTGAGGCTAGGCACGGCTGCTCATGTCTGTAATCCCAGCAGTTTGAGAGGCCAAGGCGGGTGGCTCACCTGAGGTGGGGAGTTCGAGACCAGCCTGACCAACATGGAGAAACCCCATCTCTACTAAAAATACAAAATTAGCCAGGCATGGTAGTGTATGCCTATAATCCAAGGTACTCAGGAGGCTGAGGCAGAAGAATCACTTGAACCCGGGAGGCGGAGGTTGTGATGAGCTGAGATCGTGCCAGTGTACTCCAACCTGAGCAACAAGAGCGAAATTCCATCTCGAAAAAAAAAAAAAGGAAAAAAATAACTATGTTGACCTCATAGACCCCCTGGAAAGGACTTCAGGAACTGCTAAACTGAATGCAAAAGAAATCGATACCTGAAAGTATACATTAAATGAAAACCAAAAACTGGCTAAAGTAAGAATTGTTTACTTTATTGACTTTAAGAAATTTATCACAGAAATGTTATGTTCACATTGTGAGGTACAATGACTCATAAGTTATTCCACAGCAAATCAGAATCCCATCAGAAATTTAAGCTATTTCTGCTTTACATTTATTCAAAGAACACTGTATCTGGCAAAAGCTGCCCCAATACTGTAATAAATTCCAAGTCCATCTGGAATTTTACATGGTCTAAATATGCCACTATGCTATTTTTCATTTGCGATCAATTTTAAAACAAAATAATCAGAACCAAATTATCTAGCACCAACAGAGGACCATCCTCTAATTCATTATCAACACACCGGCAAGCAGCTTCCTAAAACACAATTTATGTTTCTCCTGTATTGATAAAAAGGCTTCATAACTTCCAACCAACCACCATTAGGGTAAAAACTAAACTTTCATGGCTTCTGCATTTCCTAACGATCTGCCTTGCCACATGTTTGAACAAGGACCTGTGTCCTCCCTTCCACCCTACCTCCAGGGAAAAAAAAAAAAAAAGGAAATTTATTGATGTGCCTACCAACATGTTCTGAGGCTATCTATGAGGAAGACATAAAAGTCCTACCCTGAATTACAGTCCACCCTGGATTCCAGACAAGAATATATACCTTCAGATGTAGTGAGTACTATAAAATTACATGGCGTACTCTGGAAGCATGATGGAGAAAATCGATGCAGCTTGATGAACCAGCAGAGGCTTCTCTGAAGAAATCAGTTTGCATGGACACCACAAGGGAAAGGGGGTGGATGGCTAGGCCCCTGTCTTTGGTAACTAGACAACACAACTCTGGATGAGGATGGCCCAGGTATCTGTACTTGGGCTTGGTTTGAGTGTGGGAATTTCCTGCTTTTCCCTTCACATCACGCTGACTAACTCAGCTGAAAACCTCATGAAGGAGTCTCTCTCGATTTTAAAGCTGAAAGTCCCTCATTTAGAGAACTCCTCAGTCCCCTGCAAATGAGGACAGTTGATTACACTAGTCCTCATATTACCCAAATGTAGTACTAAATTGTGGCTTATCAAAGAAAACTTAAGGTAGCATAATAGCTAAAATTTAAAAGACTGAAAGTAACAAGTTTCATGAAGAACACAGACCAGTCAGAGTTCTCATACATTACAAACAGAGGAAGTGAAAAATTGGTCCAATCACTTTGGGAATCTGTTGGGCAAAATCTACTGAAGTAAAATTTCTGTGACAAGTTTCTTCCACCATATGAACCAACAATGTTACTCTTAGGTAATTACCCAAGAGAAACGGGAGCTTAAGAACACCAAAAGACCTGTACATGAATGTTCATAGCAGCTTTATTTGCAGTAGCCAAAAACTGGAAATAAGCCAAATGTTTAGTAATAGGAGAACAACAACTAAGGCTGGGTACAATGGCTCAGACCTGTAATCCTAGCCCTTTGCGAGCCTCAGGCAGGTAGATAGCTTGAGCCCAAGAGATCCAGACCAGCCTGCACAACATGACAAAACCCCATCTCTACAAAAAAAAAAAAAAATACAAAAATTAGGGCTGGGCACAGTGGCTCACTCCTGTAATCCCAGCACTTTGGGAGGCCGAGGTGGGTGGATCACCTGAAGTTAGGAGTTCAAGACCAGCCTGGCCAACATGGTGAGACTCTGTCTCTACTAAAAATACAAAAATTCACCAGGCAAGATGGTGCATTCCTGTAATCCCAGCTACTCAGAAAGCTGAGGTGGGAGAACCGCTTGAACCCGGGAGACAGAGGTTGCAGTGAGCCAAGATCGTGCCGCTGCACTCCAGCCTGGGCAACAGAGTAAGACTCTGTGAGATCGGGCAAAAATAACTGGGAGTAGTGATGCACACCTGAAATCCTAGCTACTCCAGAGGCTGACACAGGAGAATTACTTAAGCCTGAGAGGTGGAGGTTGCAGTGAGCTGAGATTGCAACACTGCAGCCGACCCTGGTGACACAGCAAGACTGTCTCAAAATAAAAAAAGAAAGAAAGACAAAACAGAAATGACAACCCAACATCGCACCACTGCACTCCAGCCTGGGCCACAGTGCAAGACTCTTTCTCAAAAAAAAAAAAAAAAAAAAAATTAGACCAGGCACAGTGGCTCACGCCTATAATCCCAGCACTTTGGGAGGCTGCAGCAGCTGGATCATGAGGTCAAGAGATTGAGACCATCCTGGCTAACATGGTGAAACCCCATCTCTACTAAAAATACAAAAAATTAGCTGGGTGTGGTGGCACAGGCCTGCAGTCCCAGCTACTCAGGAGGCCGAGATGGGAGAATCCCTTGACCCTGGGAGTTCGAGACTGGCCTGGGCAATATAGTAACACCTTGTTTCTAAAAAAAAAAAAAAAATTATAGGCTGGAGGAGGTGGGTCATACCTGGAATCCCAGCATTTTGGGAGGCGGAGGCAGGCAGATCACCAGGTAAGAAGTTCAAGACCAGCCTGGCCAACATAGTGAAACCCCATCTCTAATAAAAATACAAACAATTAGCTGAGCGTGGTGGCAGGCACCTGTAATCCCAGCTACTCAGGAGGCTAAGGCAGGAGAATCGCTTGAATCCAGGAGGCGGAGGTTGCAGTGAGCTGAGACCATGCCATTGTACTCCAGCCCCAGCCCAGGTGACAGTGCGAGACTCCATCTCAAAAAAAAGAAAACAAACTTAGAAAGTTAATTGTGTGGTGGCACGCACTAGCGAGAGGATCATTTGATGGAGACCCTGTCTCAAAACAACAACAACAACAACAAATAATTAGACAAAGTGATGCTCAGTGCTTACAAGGTGTTGTGAACAGTATTCATTTACAAACAGTCACACTGGAAAAACTTATAGTTCATGGTATATTGGGTAGACTACACAAAAAGGTCTTGCCTCTATAAGAGGGAATAATTAAGCACCAGGCTGAGCATTGCTCCATACTCACTTGACAAATCATAAATGCAACAACCAAACATCAGACTGTTGCTAAATAACTTAAATGCATCCCAGAACAAAGTTCAAGATGATTTATAAGAATTAAAAATATCGGCCAGGGCTGGTGGCTCATACCTGTAATCCTAACACTTTGAGAGGCCAAGGCGGGAAGACTGCTTGAGCCCAGGAGTTGGATACAAGCCTGGCCAATGAGGTGAAATCTCATCTCTACTAAAAATACAAAAATTAGCGGGGCATGGTGGTATGTGCCTGCAGTGCCAACTACTTAGGGGGGCTGAAGCATGAGGATCACCAGAACCCAGAGGTCAAGACTGCAGTTAGCCAAGATCGTGCCACTGCACTCACATATTCAAGCCTGGGGGACAACGTGAGACCCTGTCTAAAAATAATAATAGTAATAATCCAGGATGCAAAAAAAGTAAATATACAATGTCTGCCACACACCCATTAGAATGTCTAAAATTAATAGATGCAAAAAAAAATAGAAAAAATGGATAAGACCTTCTGTTTGATGGCACAACATAGTGACTATAGTCAATAATTTAATTGTACATTTAAAAATAACTCAGAGAGTGTAGTTACATTGTTTTTAACACAAAAAATAAATGCTTAAAGGAGATGGATACCACATTCTCCACATTATTACTTTACATTGCATGTCTACATCAAAATATTTCATGTACCCCATAAATATATACACCTATTATGTGTGTACCCACAAAAATTAAAATTTTTAAAATTAAAAAGACTGCCTATATCAACTTTGGCCAAGAAACCAGAACTCTCCTACATGGCTAATGGGAATGTAAAATGATAAAATAATTACTGCAAACAGTTTGGAAGTTAAAAATACCCCTACTACATGATAAAACTCTTGTACTACAAGCCAAGTGAAAAGAAACGCATGTCCATACAAAGATTTGTATATGAATGTTAATCTAACTTTAATAGCTAAAAACAAAAAACAACTGAAATATCTATCAACAGATGAATGGATAAACAAGTTGGTATATCCATACGATGGAATGCTACTCAATAATAAAAAGAAAAAAGTCCATACCAGCCTGGCCAACATAGCAAAACCCCATCTGTACTGAAAATACAAAAATTAGCAGGGCATGGTGGCACATGCCTGTAATCCCAGCTACTCAGGAGGCTGAGGCAGGAGAATCAGCTGAACCCAGGAGGCAGAGGTTGCAGTGAGCCAAAATTACACTACTGTATTCCAGCCTAAGCAACAGAGCGAGAATCCATCTCAAAAAGAAAGAAAAAAATCTAGAGAAAAACCCTACTCAGCAAATAAAAGATGTAAAAGAAATGAATCATTAAGCTGATCACAGTGGCTCACGCCTGTAATCCCAGTGCTTTGGGAAGCCAAGGCAGGCAGATTACCTGAGGTCAGGAGTTCAAGACCATCCTGGCCAACATGGTAGAACACTATCTCTATTAAAAATTACAAAAATTAGCCAGGAATGGTGGCGCACATCTGTAGCCCCAGCTACTCAGGAGGCTGAGGCAGGAGAATCACCTGAACCCAGGAGGCAGAGGTTACAGTGAGCCAAGATCACACCACTGCACTCCAGCCAGGGCGACAGAGCTAGCTCAGTCTCAAAACAAAACAAAGAAACATGGGCCTGAATGGGAAAGGGGTTGCAAAAAAATAATTAATGAAAAGAAACATGGACCACATATACTATAGGATGTCACCTTTTCAAACCTTCGACCAGTTTGGAAACCAAAAGTCAGAAAATTTATAGTCTACCATGGACAACATGGAAACAAGAATCAGTTGGAGGGTAAAGGATTATAACTTCATTTCCTGCAGCCATCTATCTGCTGTAGTACATTTCATTCTGGGAGCCCTTCACTAACAAATTTCTTATAATCCTGTTGTCCTTTCCTATTTACAGTTGTTTATATAAAAAGATAGATGACCATAAGCAAGTTTTTTAAAAAGTCTTGAAAAGGAAAAATATGGAAAATATTTCCCTAACTGTATAGACAACAGAGTAGTCTGAAAACCACCTAAACAAAAGAAGAAATGAAACTCCTTAAGCTACAGAAACCCACCAAATGAATCAGCCATATTACACCTTAATGACAAAAAGATAGAAACAGGAAATGAAATCTTTTACTTTGTTATCTTTAGGGATATTTTTCCAACATCTTAACGTTGAATAATTTTCTACCACGGTGAAATTAATTCCTGTCAGGAAATGCAGTTTCACCCACATGAATTAACACTACTCTTAAATGTAAAGCAAGTTTGGCTAGCTAGCTATTTTTATAGCGTTGCTAGAAAGACTCACAAATCCCCATAATATGAAAATATGTATGCGGCTTTAAAGACTCACAGAAGTCTTATAAACACGGACATGATGCAACACTGGCTCAGGAAAAACCTGTGGAAAGGAACTGCCATGAGGTGCACTGAAAGGTGGGACGTTAGCCACTGTCCTGAGCCCTGAGGTGTCACCACTAGCAAGCAAAGTTGAAAAGGAGAGGCCATGATGCAGCCAGGACCATTCTCCACATTCTCAGGTGACAAGAAAGAGGCAAAGGTTGTCAACTTCTTGATGAGTTCTATAACTACGGGCTCAGGCTTCAGCTGACCATTTTCCAACTTCCTGGCTGGAAGGGACAACTTAAGAAGCATGCCACTAGCACAACTCTAGGGAAGCCTCCAGTGGTCCCCACTTCCCACGTGTGTCAAGTCTTCTGTGTCATTCTGAAAGTCCTCCAGGGAGCCCCTTCAAAGCTACTGTTTTCTGCATATCTTATGATTTGGCAGGGGCTTGTATTTATTTAATCGCTACAAAAACCGTCAACACAAGAAAGGTAATAAGATAGAAAGTATTAACAAGTCCCTTGTAAAGATGAACTAAGGCTCAATAAGGTTAATTTATCTGCCACATAATGCAAAATTATACAAACATATAATAAAAAGGGGTATAATATTTATCTTCTCGAAAATAAATTTTAAAAGAGATAAATAAAACATATAAAAGAAGCAATCAGAGGACAAGATACTAATCCAGTTAGGTAACCTTGGACCTAACCAAGGACTCAACCAAAAAATACAGAGGGTTTAAACAGATAATGTATAAGGTCCTCACAAGTCTAAAATTCTGTGATTTGGAATGCTAAATGAAAAATACTTTGGACTACCTAAATAGAGACAATATATAAAGGTAAAAGCACTAATTAGAAATAGAAGTAGTGGCAAAAAGATCTAGAATTCAGTGCAGGTACACTGTACTTCAATAAAAAGGTTTCTGTAAAAAAGATAAATTGGCCAGGTGCGATGGCTCATGCCTGTAATCCTAACACTTTGGGAAGTTAAAGTGGGCAGATCACTTCAGCCCAGGAGTTCAAGACCAGCCTGGGCAACATGGCAAAACTCTGTCTCTACAAAAGGATACAAATATTAGCCAGGCACGGTGGCATACAACTGTAGTTCCAGCTACTCAGGAGGCTGAAGCAGGAGGATCAATTGAGCCTGGGAGGCAGAGGTTGCAATAAGCCGAGATGGTGTCACTGCACTCTAGCCTGGGCAACAGAGTAAGACTCCATTTCCCAAAATAAGATAACAGCCAGGTGCAGTGGCTCACACCTGTAACCCCAACACCTTGGGTGGCTTAGGCAGCAGGATCACTTGAGTCCAGTACTTTGAGACTAACTTGGGCAAAAAGGTGAGACCCCATTTACACAAAAATGATTTTTTAAAAAATGCACCATCCCAGCACTTTGGAAGGCCAAGGCGGGTGGATCACCTGAGGTCAGGAGTTCGAGACTAACCTGGCCAACATGGTGAAACCCCGTCTCTACTAAAAATACAAAAATTAGCCGGGTGTGGTGGCATGCGCCTGTAATCCCAGCTACTGGGGAGGCTGAGGCAGGAGAATCACTTGAACCCAGGAGGTGGAGGTTACAGTAAGCTGAGATCATGCCACTGCACTCCAGCCTGAGCAAAAAGAGCAAAACTCCATCTAAAAAAAAAAAAAAAAGGCCGAGCACAGTGGCTCACACCTGTAATCCCAACACCTTGGGAGGCCAAGGCAGGTCGATTGCCTGAGCTCAGGAGTTCAAAACCAGCCTAGGCAACACAGTGAAACCCCGTCTCTACTAAAATACAAAAAAAAAAAAAAAAAAAAATTGCCAGGCCTGACAAGTGTGCGCTGGTAGTTCCAGGTACTCAGGAGGCTGAGGCAGAATTGCTTGAACACAGGAGGCAGACATTGCAGTGAACCGAGAACAAGCCATTGCATGTAGCCTGGGTGACAGGGCGAGACATCATCTCCAAAAAAAAGAAGATACCCTGTGGAAAATTTTAGAGTAGCTACTCTAACTATAAAAATGATTTTCGGCCAGGCTCGGTGGCTCACACCTGTAATCCCAGCACTTTGGGAGGCCAAGATGGGTCAATCACAAGCACAGGAGTTCAAGACCATCCTGGCTAACACGGTGAAACCCCATCTCTACTAAAAATACAAAAATTAGCCGCGCGTGGTGGTACTTGTCTGTAGTCCCAGCTACTCAGGAGGCTGAGGCAGGAGAATTGCTTGAACCCAGGAGGCGGAGGTTGCAGTGAGCTGAGACTGCACCACTGCACTCCAGCCTGGCGACAGAGCGAGACTCTGCCTCAAAAAAAAAAAAGATTTTGACCAAGCGAGCTGACTCACGCCTGTAATCTCAACACTTTGGGAGGCTGAGGTGGGCAGATCACAAGATCAGGAGTTCCAGACCCGGCCGGGCACGGTGGCTCACGCCTGTAATCCTAGCACTTTGGGAGGCCGAGGTGGGTGGATCACCTGAGGTCAGGAGTTCAAGACCAATCTGGCCATCATGGTGAAACCCCAACTTTAAAAAAAAAAAAAAAAAAAGGAGTTCCAGACCAGCCTGGCCAATATGGTGAAACTCCATCTCTACTAAAAATACAAAAATTAGCTAGGTGTGGTGGCGCACACCCATTATCTCAGCTACTCGGGAGGCTGAGGCAGGAGAATCACTTGAGCCTGGGAGGCGGGGGTTAGAGTGAGTCAAGATCATGCCATTGCACTCCAGCCTAGGCAAAAGAGCAAGACTCCATCTCAAAAAAAAAAGAAAAAGAAAAAGAAAAGATTTCATTCAGTTCACAAATAGCAAAAAAAAAATTAAGGATTTTCAATCAACTATTCACATGAAAATATACGAGAAAAAAGATTTTAAAAAAGATATATATATACAAATAACATGAACCTGTAATCTTCCAGCCCACAAATTAAGCCACACAATTACAGAAGTAAAGATAACACAAGGCTTTAAAAAGCTTAAGAATATCTAATTGCTACAATGCCTCATTTAATGATCAATAAGCAATGTGACATCAATTTTAAAGTACTAATACAGTACTTGCTTTCTTTACAAAAAATATAAACCACTAACATTCAGAAGAGCAGATCAATAAGAAAATGTGTAGCACAAAACATTACTAACGTGTCAGATAATAAACCTTTGTAATATTTACAGTTGATAATAATCTAGTTAATGAGACACAATCTTGCCATAACTGCCAATTAAAAAATATCACTTAACAAAAATAAAAACTCTATAAAATAGCAAGACAAAAATGTCCTTATAAATGAAAGTTGATTACTTTAATGCTGTGATAAAAAATACATTTTATGCCAACTCCAATCAAGGTGTAATAGCTGGCTAGAAAGAACCAAATGTGCCCAAGGGCAGAGTAAGGACTCAGTATCTCAGGTGGGCCCTGGATTCACAAGGAGAATAACAGGCTGACTGAGGTCTATGTGCCTACATACTTCATAGACTAAGGAACAAAAAGCCATGGGCTATGTTCTCAAAATGTAAAACCTTATAAGAAAATATAACACACATCTAAAGAATCAATTATGTTTAGCTTTATTCCTAAGAAAATTTGTGACTGAAGTGCAAAAAATTAGAAACAAAAAGTTTTTCAAATGCCAGGATGACCTTTTATTGTTCTTTTCTTTTCTCTCCTCTCTTTATCATTTCTCTTGGAAGTATTAAAATTTCAAAAAATGGGCAGAATGAATCACAGACAGATGCTTTCAGAAATTTAGATGAGGACATATTTCAGCAAAGCAAAACAGTGTAATTCAAAAATAAAGGTAACTTGGATACAAAAAACAGTGAAGAATAAACAAGTAAAACTAAAATATAAATCTTAAAAAGTAGCTGCATAATGTAAGATGGACTTAACTTACATATAAAAAGTAAAATGGACTTACATGTAAAAGCACTTAGCATAAGTGTCTGGTATTATGTGTGAGCTCCTACTATTAAGATTAAACATGTCAGTTTACAATTAGGAATATCTGTTTTACTTCCTTTATTGAAGTAACTAAAGGTTTATTTTATTTCCCCCTCTACAAATTAATTTAGCAAAAGTTAAACTCAACATAAAATAGGCAAAGAATATAAACAGTTCACAGAAAAGGACGTATATGTGGCCTTTTAAAAATATAACAAGATGTTCCACTTTACTCATAAGAAACTTAAGACACAATCCTACCAAGGCATCATTTTTAATCTATAAGATTAATAAAGATTAAAAAACTTAATCTTAGGCTGGGTACGGTGGCTCACGCCTGTAATCCCAGCACTTTGGGAGGCCGAGTGGGTGGATCACTTGAGGTCAGGAATTCGAGACCAGCCTGGCCGACATGGTGAAACCTTGTCTCTACTAAAAATACAAAAAAATTAGCTAGGTGTGGTGGTACACACCTGTAATTCCAGCTACTCGGAAGGCTGAGACATGAGAATTGCTTGAGGCCAGAAGGCAGACAGAGGTTGCAGTGAGTCAAGATCATGCCACTGCACTCCAGGCTGGGGGACAGAGTGAGACTCTGTCTGACAAAAAAAAAAGGCCATTCGCTGTGGCTCACACCTAGCACTTTGAGAGGCCGAGGTGGGCAGATCACCTGAGGTCAAGGAGTTCAAGACCAGCCTAGTCAACATGGTGAAACCCCGTCTCTACTAAAAATACAAAACTTAGACGGGCATGGTAGTGTGCGCCTGTAATCTCAGCTACTCAGGAGGCTGAGGCAGGAGAATCGCTTGAACCCGGGAGGCAGAGGTTGCAGTTAGCTAAAATCGCACCACTGCACTCTAGCCTGGGCAACAGAGGGAGACTCTATCTCAAAAAAAAAAAAAAAAAAAAAAAACTTTATCCTAAACTATACCGGTAAGAATGGAAGGGAATGGGCACTCATTCATTGCTGGTAGGTGAAAACTGGAACAATAGCTGAGGCAATTAATTTGGCAATATCGGTTAAAATTACAATGCATAACTTTTTTTTTTGTTAATATAGAGATGAGGTCTTTCTATGTTGCCCAGGCTGCTGAAATGCAGTGGCTATTCACAGATTCCAATGTAGTGTGCAAAGTGGAACTCCATCTCAATAAATACATAAATATAAATGACATACTCCTCCGAGTACTAAATGACAGTCACACACCACATAGCATTTAAGTCAATACCAAACCACACACATGAACAAGGGTCCCACAGATTATAATGAAGCTGAACTCCAACTGCCCAGTGACACTGTAGTGGTAATGTCCTGGCACAAAGCATTACTCATATGTTTGTGATGATACTGGTATAAACAAACCTACTGCACTACCCATCATATAAATGTACAGCACATACAATTACGTACAGTACTAACACTTGACATAGACAATGACTACGTTACTGATTTATGTATTTATTACACTATACTTTTCATTTTTTTGACACAGAATCTCACTGTCGCCCAGACTAGAGTGCAGTGGCACGATATTGCTCAGGCTGGTCTCGAGCTCTTGACCTCAAGTGATCTGTCCGCCTCGGCCTCCCAGAGTGCCAAGACTGCAGGCATGAGCCACTGCATCTGGCCAATATACTAAACTTTTTATTATTGTTGCTTTAATTTTTTTTTTAATTTATTTATTTTTGAGTCAGAGTCTCGCTCTGTTGCCAAGGCTAGAGTGCAATGACATGATCTTGGCTCACTGTAACCACCACCTCCTGGGTTCAAGCGATCTTGGCTCACTGTAACCACCACCTCCTGGGTTCAAGTGATTCTTGTGCCTCAGCCTCCCAAGTAGCTGGGATTACAGGCACATGCCACCATGCCCAGCTTATTTTTATATTTTTAGTAGAGACAAGATTTCACCATGTTGGCCAGGCTGGTCTGGAACTCCTGACCTCAAGTGATCCACTCACCTGAGCCTCCCAAAGTGGTAGGATTACAGGCGTGAGCCACCGCACACACGAACTATTGTTGTCTTAAAGTATATTCTTCATACTTATTAAGTAAAAAAATTAACTTTAAAACAGCCCCAGACAGGTCCTTCGGAGGGTATTTCAGAAGAAGGAATTGTTATCATAGAAGATGATAGCTCCACCGGGTGCAGTGGCTCACGCCTGTAATCCCAGCACTTTGGGAGGCCAAGGCAGGCAAATCACGAGGTCAGGAGTTCGAGATCAGCCTGACCAACATGGTAAAACCCCATCTCTACTAAAAATACAAAAATTAGTTGGGTGTGG
The DNA here is from genome assembly GCA_963573385.1 of Cacajao melanocephalus. Classification (NCBI taxonomy): domain Eukaryota; kingdom Metazoa; phylum Chordata; class Mammalia; order Primates; family Pitheciidae; genus Cacajao; species Cacajao melanocephalus. The sequence continues at coordinate 12,597 of CAUYLG010069336.1, read as the reverse complement.
TGGGGTGCGCCTGTAATCCCAGCTACTCAGGAAGCTGAGGCAAGAGAATAGCTTGAACCTGGGAAGCAGAAGTTGCGTTGAGCTGAGATCGGGCCACTGCACTCCAGCCTGGGTGACAGAGTAAGACTTTGTCTCAAAAAAAAAAAAAAAGATGACAGCTCCATGTGTGTTATTGTTCCCGAAGACCTTCCAGTGGGACAAGATGTGGACTGAGAAGACAGTGATACTGATGATCCTGACCCTGTGTAGGCCTAAGCTAATATATGTGTTTGTGTTTTCATTTTTAAGAAAAAATTTTTTAAAGTTAAAAAATATTTTTTCTTTTTGAGACGGGGTCTTCATTTGCAGCCCAGGATTGAGTGCACTGGTGCAAACAAAGCTCACTGCAGCCTCAACCTCCCAGGCTCAAGCAATACTCCTGCCTCAGCCTCCCAAGTAGCTGGGACCACAGGTGCATGCCACTGCACCTGGCTAATTTTTAAATATTTTGTAGAGACAGAGTCTTGTTATGTTGCTCAGGCTGGCCTTGGAACTCCTGAGCTCAAGTGATCCTCCCATCTCAGCCTCCGAAAGTGCTGGGATTACAGGTATGAGCTACTATGCCCAGCCATAAATGAATTTTTTTTTTTTTGAGACAGAGTCTCACTCTGTCTCCCAGGCTAGAGTGCAGAGGCATGATCTCAGCTCACTGCAACCTCTGCCTCCTGGGCTCAACCAATCCTCCCGCCTCAGCCTCCCTAGTAGCTGGGACTACAGGTGTATACCACTAGGCCTGATTAATTTTTATATTTTTTGTAGAAACAGAGTTTCACCATATTGCCCAGGCTGGTCTCTAACTCCTGGGCTCAAGCAATCTGCCCACCTCAACCTCCCAAAGTGCAAGGATTACAGGCGTGAGCCACTGCACCTGGCTAAATGAATTTTTCTTAATAGAGAAAAGCATATAGAATAAGGATATGATAAAATAAAACATTTTTGTACAGCCGTTCAATGTGTTTGTTTTCAGTGTTATTACAAGTCAAAAAGCTAAATAAAATTTTAAAAGGTTTATGAAGTTAAAAAGTTACAATAAACTAGGGTTAATTTATTATTGAAGGAAAGTGTTTCTATAAATTTAGTGTTGCCTAAGTGTGCGGTGTTTACAAAGTCTACAGTGATGCGCAGTATGTACTAGGCCTTCATATTCTCCCACCACTCATTCACTGACTCACCTCAAGGCCTGGAATCTCCAAGCTAAGTGCCTTACACAGGTGTATCACTTTTTATCCTTTCTACTGTATTTTTACTGTACCCTTTCTATGTTTAAATATGTTTACATACACAAATACCCATAAATGGGTAACAACTGCATACAGTAGTCAATACAGTAATATGTGTACAGGTCTGCAGCCAAACAACAACAGGCTATATACCATGCAGCCTAGGTGTGTAGTAGGCTATACCATCTACGTTTGTGTAAGTACACTCTATGATGTCCACACAATGACAAAATCATCTAATGATATTATCTCTCAGAACATATCCTTGTCACAAAGCAATGCATGGCTGTGCTCTGCAGAATGCTCAACAGCAAACAAGGAAAAATACCCTAATCCTCTACCAGTACACAGTGGTCAAATTACAGTACATCAAAGTGTGGATTACCATGCAGTCATGAAAACTGGAACTCAGTTTTTAAAAAAGCAAACATGGCGGGGATCGGTGGTTCACGCCTGTAATCCCAGCACTTTGGGAGGCCAAGGCAGGTGGATCATGAGGTCAAGAGATCAAGACCATCCTGGCTAACATGGTGAAACCCCGTCTCTACTAAAAATACAAAAATCAGCCAGCATGGTGGCACACGCCTGTAGTCCCAGCTACTTGGGAGGCTGAGGCAGGAGAATCGCTTGAACCCAAGAGGCGGAGGTTGCAGTGAGCTGAGAATGTGCCACTGCATTCCAGTCTGGGCGACAGAGGAAGACTCTGTCGCCAAATAAATAAAATAAAATAAAGCAAATGTGAAAAAAAGCAAGCCCAGTTTCTTAGTCCATTTTGTGTTGCCATAAAAGAATACTTGAGGCTAGGTAATCTACAAAGCAAAAAAGGTTTATTTGGCTCACAATTCTAATGGCTGTAAAGTTCACAACTGGGCATCTGCATCTGATAAGGGAATCAGGCTGCTTCCAGTCATGGCAGAAGGTGAAGGGGAACCAGTAAGCAGTGATCACATGGCAAGAGAGGAAGCAAGGTCGGAGGTGTGCTGATTCTTTTTAAAAACCAGCTCTCTAGGGAACTAACAAAGTGAGAACTCACCTCCACCCCAGGGAGGGCATTAATTTAATGCATTCAAAAGGAATCTACTCCCATGACCCAACCATCTCCCATTAGGCCCCACCTCAAACACTGGGGATCAAATCTCAACATGAGTTTGGAGGGTACAACCTCCAAACCACAGCACGCAGGAAAAGGGCTATAGTGTGTCAAAAGTCTTCAAAAGATGAATCTGTCTCTTGGGTGTTTAAGAAGACATTCTAAGGGGTACACAGAAACATAAGTTAAGGAGATCAACACTCACATGCTCCAACTGATCTGCCTGAGAACTAGCACAAGGTCAAGGCATCAGACTGATCTTTTCTCATCCCTTCTCCTATATACAGGCATCTCCTCTCAACCACCCTAAATCTTACTGTAGAACTTGGTGAAACATGGAGAGCAAAAACCTCCAGGGCATCAAACAAAGAGACCATTGGTGACAAAAGAGAGATACAAGTCTCTGAGAAGCCTCTAACCAAGATACCAGAACCCCACAGTAGGGTTTGGTGTTCTATACATACTTCAGTTACAGAAATGCAGTATTGGAGCTATAGTACTTTGGCCAGTGTCAGCATGAGTTCAGATATATTTGAGACAATGGCATCAGAAATCTATTTAAAAAAAAAAAAAAAAAAAAAAAGGCTGAGCACAGTGGCTCACGCCTTTAATTCCAGCACTTTGGGAGGCCAAGGCTGGCAGATCACCTGAGGTCAGGAGTTCAAGACCAGCCTGACCAACATGGAGAAACCCTGACTCTACTAAAAATTCAAAATTAGCCAGGCATGGTGGTGCATGCCTGTAATTCCAGCTACTCGAGAAGCTGAGGCAGGAGAATCGCTTGAACCCGGGAGGCAGAGGTTGTGGTGAGCCAAGATGGCATCATTGCACTCCAGCCTGGGCAAGAAGAGCAAAACTCCATCTCAAAAAAAAAAAAAAAACCAATTTTCACTTAAAGATCTCATTTTTTCCTATCCCTGAAAGGTGGTCAAAAATGCACAGCTCCTGAGATATAGTCCCAAGAAAATAAAAAACAGAGTCTACTAAAAAAAAAAAAAAAAAAAAAAAAAAAAATTAGGGCCTCTAGACCATCATAGAAGGGCCCCAAGCATTATCCAGAAATCTGTTCTTAGAATCCAGAAGGAGTGGCCGAGCACAGTGGCTCACGCCTGCAATCCCAGCACTTTGGGAGGCCACGGGTGTTGGATCACCTGAGGTCAGGAGTTAGAGACCAGCCTGGGTAACATGGTACAACTTGTCTCTACTAAAAATACAAAAATTAGCCAGGCATGGTGGTACGTATCTGTAATCCCAACTACTCCAGAGGCTGAGGCAGGAGAATTGCTTGAACCTTGGAAGCAGACGTTGCAGTGAGCTGAGATGGCACCACTGCACTCCAGCCTGGGTGAAAGAGCAAGACTCCGTCTCAAAAAAAAAAAAAATCCAAAAGGAGGTGGTTACCTTAGAGATGTATAGTACTCAGTTATTAAAATTGGAAAAAAGGAGTCAGACCTTCTGGCAGAAAGTCAGTGTTACTTAGCTGCCTGGTTTGTCAGTGAGGACTGGCTTTGCCATTAAGGTTACTCATGTTAATTTTCCACAACTGAACAAACTAAATCCATGGATTCCAACAATTAGATGAACATGTATTTAAATCGTTTATATTATACTTATATTAAAATTTGTATCATGTATTTAAATATATTTAAAGTATGTACATGATCTAAGAGTTAAACATTTACCAGACATAAATTTCAAATACAAAGGTATATTTAAATTACTTCAAATTTCCCAAACCTTTGAGTATACTGGTTGAAATAATGTACCTATGATAGTTTTAGATGTCAAACTATCTAAACTATAGTACCTAGTTATTCAATCAAAATCTAATTTAGATATTGTTACAAAAATGTTATGTAGATATGAGTAACATCAGCTGACTTGAAGTTAAGGAGATTGGACTCCATAATTTGGGTAGGCCTCATCCAATCAGTAAAAAAAGCCCTAAGTGTGAAACTAAGGCTTCCCTGAAGAAATTTCTACCTAACAGCCCTGTGGATTTCAGACTTGCCTAGTCAGCTCTAATAATTATGTAAGCAGTTCCTTGCCAAAATAAAACTCTTTGTATGTATATAAACCTGCTGAAAATTATATCAATATAGCTTATATATGTATTTATAATATACACATGTGTATACATGCATGCATATGTGTCTGTGTATTTATACACATACATAATCTCCATCTGGTTCAGAAGAGAAAAACCCTGGTAAAACCCTAATTGATGAGAGTCCCTATAGGTTAAATAGTAAGAAGTGTAATTAATAATCTTTTGTTAGGTCTCAGTAAAACCTTTTTAGTTTGCTTCTCAGCAAACGAGAAAGCGAATGGCCCTAATGACTTATTAAAAAACCTAAACCTCTTCCATGTCTGCTGGTTTCAAATTATCTGCTTCTAGCAAAACTGAAAGAGGATCTAATTGAATTGTCAGCTGCAAAATCATTAAAAATCCTTTATTGTCAATGACTGCTATATGCTTTTTCAAACACAGTTAAGAAAAACAAAGAACTGAGACCCTTATACGCTCTAAGAACAGGGATTTCTGTAGCTTTGCTACCACTCATCACCAGTACTTAGTAGAATGTCCAGTACACAACAGAAGCTCAAAATACATTTGGTAAATGAATACATAAGCAAAACTCCACCATTCTGATCTACTTACTTACACGTAAAAACTTTGTTAGAATCTACATGTGAAATCAAACATGAGAAACAGAATGAAAGCTAAACCTGTCTCATTCTAACAATGAGTTGCATTATTTCAAGGATTCATTAAGCTAATTGGAGTGAGAGGAAGCCCCCCAACAAGCTTAAGATTTCCTATAAAAATGTCACATTTTTAGTTTTAGTAATTATCAAAAATTTTACAATGTATACTATAATTATAAAAATCCAAAAACAATTTTAAGACTCTGAGCCTTTTGAACTCAGAAAATGTAAATATTTTTAAATTTTAATTTATATATGGATTTCTGTTGCAACAACTCATAAGATGATTAACACAATTTTCAAGCATAAAAAAACATTAGGTTAGTCGGTCAGGCACACCTGTAACCCCAGCACTTTAGGAGGCCAAGGCTGGCAGATCACTTGAGGCCAGGAGTTCAAGACCAATTTGGCTAACACAGCAAAAATTCGCCTCTACAAAAAATGAAAAAATTAGCTGGGCGTGGTGGTGCACGCCTGTGATCCCAGCTACTCGGGTGGAGGAAGCAGGAGAACCGCTTGAATCCCAGAAGAGGCAGAGGTTGCAGTGAGCTGAGATTGTGCCACTGCACTCCAGTAGTCTCAAGAAAACAAACCAAGTAAGGGAAAATCGAGAGAAAAAAACAAAAAAAAACAGAAAAAACATTCTAATCTGCTGTCATTTTTTTAAAAAAATCATGTTGCAGAGGAAAGAATATGTATTTACACTTTTGTATGTCTTTTTTTTTTTTTTTGATACATAGTTTTTCTCTTCATGCCCAGGCTGCAAAGCAATGGCACAATCTTTGCTCACTCCAACCTCCACCTACTGGATTCAAGCAATTTTCCTGCCTCAGCCTCCCAAGTAGCTAGGATTACAGGCATGCACCACCACGCCCAACTAATTTTGTATTTTTAGTAGACGGGGTTTTTCCATGTTGGTCAGGCTGGTCTTGAACTCCCGACTTCAGGTGATCTGCCCACCTCTCCCTCCCAAAATGCTGGGATTACAGACGTGAGCCACCGCACCCAGCCTGTATATTTTTTCATACACAAGAATTCTCACTGGAAAAGACACCAGAATCTAGTAATAATAATGACTTGTCAGGGAGAATGGGGTTTTGGAGGGTGCTGATACAGGGAGTTTCTGCACTGAATACATTTTTGTATCTTTTAACTGTTTACTCATTCATATATTAACTCATATTTTGGGAGGCAGGGTCTTGTTCTGTTACTCAGGCTGGAGTGCAGTGGTGCAATCACGGCTTACTGCAGCCTCCCACCTCTAGCAATACGTATTAATGTTTTATATTTTATTTTATTTATTTTTATTTTTGAGATAGAGTCTCACTGTGTCACCCAGGCTGGAGTGCAGTGACACAGTCTTGGCTCACTACAACCTCCATCTCCTGGGGTCAAGGCATTCTCCTATCTCAGCCTCCTGAGTAGCTTGAACTACAAGTGCCTGCCATCATGTCTGTCTAATTTTTATAGTTTTCATAGAGATGGTTTTTCACCATGTTGGACTGGCTGGTCTTGAATTCCTGGCCTCAAGTGATCCACCTGTCTTGGCCCCCCAGAGTGCAGGGAGCCATCATGCCCAGCCAACTCTGTGTGTGTGTGCGTGTGTGTGTGCGTGTGCGTGTGCATGTGTGTGTGTGTCTGTGTGTGCGTTCCTTCAAACTCCTGGCCTCAAGTGATCCACCCGTCTCCGCTCCCCAAAGTGCTGGGAGTCAAAGTGCTATGAACCACTGTGTCCAGCCAACTGTGTGTGTGTGTGTGTGTGTGTGTGTGTGTGTGTGTCCCTTCCTTCCTTGTACCAGTTTTTTGAAATTTCCTTTTTTTTCTCTCTCTGTTAGATATGAGGTCTCACTCGCTGTGTTAACCAAGCTAGTCTCCAACTCCTGAACTCAGTGGTCCTCCTGCCTTGGCCTCCAAAAGTGCTTGGATTACAGGCATGAGCCACTGCCCCAGCCTAAATTTTCTTTTTTCTTTTGAGATGGAGTTTCACTCTTCTTGCCCAGCCTGGAGTGCAATGGCACAATCCCGGCTTACTGCAACCTCCACTTCCTGGGTTCAGGCAATTCTCCTGCCTCTGCTTCCCAAGTAGCTGGGATTACAGGTGTGCACCACCATACCCAGCTAATTTTTGAATTTTTAGTAAAGATGGGGTTTTACCATGTTGGCGAGGCTGGTGTTGAACTCCTGACCTCAGGTGATTTGCCCACCTTGGCCTCCCAAAGTACTGGGATTACACGTGTGAGCCACTGTGCCCGGCCTAATTTTTTTTTTTCTTTAAGCAACAGGGACTCACAATGTTGCCCAGACTGGAGTGCAATGGTTATTCACAGACAAAATCCTAATCGGCACAAAAGTTTTGACTTGCTCCTTTTCCAGCCTGGGCCAGTTCACCACTCCTTAGGCAATCTAGTGGTCCTCCCCAACTCCCAAGAGGTCACTATATTGACACTGAATGTCATGTGGATACCCTATCAACATAGAGCACTGCAGCCCAGAACTTCAGGACTCAAGTAACCTTTCCTTCTCAGCCTCTCAAGCTGGTGTAGTAATTTTTGATGGGTGCTATTAAGGAATGTTTGGACATAAGGTAAAGGAAGGGATCTGTTGTCACAATGACTAGCACATTACTGGTAGAAGAGAAGAACATGAGATGTCCCATAGATATATAGATACATACACATACAGCACAGGACAGGCTGGTACCAAAGAACTGATTCATATGACCTTCAAATGCACCTCTGGCCATTCAAACATGATTCTATGTGCTGAGACTATAACCTTATGTGAACTTATATGTCCACTTAAGTGAACACAAAGTATTTTGGGCATGGTTTTAATATAATTGAATTTTCAGGAATGCAGCCATCATATGAAGAACTTTATTTTATTTTGTTCAGAACTTTATCAACAGTAATTTAACATTTTGGAAAATCTCAACAAATACTATTAGTTTTAAAGAAAATTAATAACTCATTAAAAACTTTTAAGTAGGTATTCATAAGTTGACTTAAAACTATCATTGAAAATATAGAAAAACAGAAAAAAACTATTATAATCCTATTCCAGCTGACTATTGCTGAATTACAAATCACCCCAAAATTCAGCAGCATAAAACAACTCTTCTATTTTGCTCATAGGTTCAATGGTTAAGGAATCCAGACAGGGCACAGCACAGAAGTCTTGGTCTTGGCTCAATAATGACTGAGGCCTCAACAGGAAGACTCAAATTGGTATGTTGCTTCACAAGTACCATACTCAATTTGGTAGCTCCTTGAGACACATGTCTGGCACCAGCATACAGGTAGGACTATTAACCACAGCACATACACACGGTCCCTCTCTGTAGCTTGGTCTTCTCAGAGTATAGTGGCTGAATTCCAATCAGGAATATCTTGAGAACTAAGATTGCAAGAAACCAGGCAGAAGCTGCACAGCCTACTGTGACCTATACGGTACTGGTCACAACCCCACCCAGATCCAAGAAGAGGAGACATGGACCCACCTCTGAATGGAAAAAAATGTCAAAAAATTTGAGGACCATATTTCATAACCATCACAGATTCTTTTCAGCCAACCAAGGTGCTAAAACAAAATAGCTATTCAGGTGTATGTCCTTGGTATATGTAAGGCTGCAAACACTTGTGAAGTAGCTACCATAAAAAAGACACATGAAGGCCAGGTGTGCTGGCTCACACCTGTAATCCCAGCACTTTGGGAGGCCGAGGCAGGTTGATCACAAGTCAGGAGTTCAAGACCAGCCTGGCCAATATGGTGAAACCCAGTTTCCAAAAAAAAAAAAAAAAAAAATGAAGACTGGAAAGATGATCAAGACCATGTCCCCAACACTAAAGAACACTGAGCACTCAGAATGCACTAACTGCCAGAGAAGAAAACCAGAAAGGACACAGCAGATATATTTAAACATCCACTTTCCATAATTTGAAGCAACAATCGTGATTCCTCATTATAAATCTTCTACAAAAGGTGCCCATCCTTACATAAAAATTCTTTTAGTCTGAAGACCCTATAAACATATTAAATCTTTTACAAAAGGTGACAATTCTTATATAAAAATCCCCCACCCTCCTTTTTTTTTTAAGACAGAGTCTTGCCTGTAGCCCAGGCTGGAGTGCAGTGGCCCGATCTTGCCACACTGCAACCTCCGCATCCCGGGTTTAAGCGATTATCCTGCCTCAGTATTCCAAGTAGGTGGGACTACAGGCTCGTGCCACCACGCCCAGCCAATTTTTTTATATTTTTAGTAGAGACAGGGTTTCACAGTGTTGGCTAGGATGGCCTCAATCTCCTGACCTCGTCCCCCTCAGCCTCCCAAAGTGCCGGGATTATAAGCGTGAGCCACCGTGTCTGGCTAAAAATCCCTTTTTAGATGCCAGGCATGGTGGCTCACACCTGTAAACCCAGCACTTGGGGAAGCTGGGGCAGGTGGATCACCTGAGGTCAGGAGTTCAAGACCAGCCTGGCCAACATGGTGAAACCCTGTCTCTACTACAAATACAAATATTAGCCAGGCATGGTGGTGCGCGCCTGTAGTCCTAGACACTTGGGAGGCTGAGGCAGCAGAATCACTTGAACCCAGGAGGCAGAGGCTGCAGTGAGCCAAGACTGCGCCACTGCTCTCCAGCCTGGGTGACAGAGCAAAACCCTGTCTCAAAAAAAAAAAAAAAAAAACCGAGTGACACATGGCTAAAATAAAAAAAAAAAACCTTTTTATGGATAAGACCCAATAAAAGTATTAAAAATTCTATGTTATTTTTTGTTTTTTACTTTTTTTTTTTTTTTTTTTTAATACCGAGTTTCACTCTTGTCCCCCAGGCTGGAGGGCAATGGTGCCATCCTGGCTCACTGCACCCTCCACCTCCCAGGTTCAAGCGATTCTCCTGCCTGAGCCACTCAAGTAGCTGGGATTATAGGCTCCTGCCACCAACAAAGCCCAACTTTTTTTTTTTTTTTGACAGAGTCTTGCTCTGTCACCCAGGCTAGAGTGCAGTGGCGTGATCTCTGCTCAATGCAACCTCCGCCTCCCAGGTTCAATCAATTCTCCTGCCTCAGCCTCCCGAGTAGCTGAAATTACAGGGGCCTGCCACTGCGCCAGGCTAATTTTTGTATTTTTAGTAGAGATGGGGTTTCACCATCTTGGCCAGGCTGGTCTCAAACTCCTGACCTCGTGATCCACCCACCTTGGCCTCCCGAAGTGCTGGGATTACAGGTGTGAGCCACAGCGCCTGGCCAATTTTGTAGTTTTAATAGAGACGAGGGTTTCACCATGTTGGCCAGGCTGGTCTCGAACTCCTGACCTCAGGTGATCCACCCACCTCAGACTCTCAAAGTGCTGGGATTACAGGTGTGAGCCACCACACCCAGCCTCTATGTTCTTTGAATTCTTTTTTTTTTTCTTTTTAAGAACAGAAACAGGGTCTTACTATGTTACCCAAGTTGGTCTTGAACTATATGGTCCTTTTAATTCTTAATTACACACTACGTGAATGTCAAAAAAATTAAGTTCCCATTACAACCTTTGACACCAAAACTTTGAATAGGAATGGTATTTTAGCCCAGACACAGTGGCTAAAATGCCCACGAGTTTGAGACCACCCTAGGAAATATAGTGAGACTCTTTCTCTACAAAAGAAATTTTTTAAAACTTAGCCAGGCAAGGTGGTACATTACTGTAGTCCCCGCTACTCTCAAGGCTAAGGTAGGAGGATCACTTTGAGCCCAGGAGGGAGGGATTGCAGTGAGCTAAGATCACACCACTGCACTCCAGCCTGGAAAACAGAGTGAGACACTGCCTGAAAAAAAAAAAAATACTGTCAACACCACTTTCTAATCCTTCTTACAATGATACAAAGATTGCAGAATTGTCAATAAACGAGTAAGCTACAAGAGCAAGACTTCAGGTTGCAAGATCAGCTTCTTCCCAATTCACTATGGCAGCCAATTCTGGTTCTATGATTCTGAGTAGACAGAAATAAATCTTCCCATTTTCTTTCCTTTTCCCCTTCTACAAAGCTCTAAGTATGCGTGTGTGGTGGTAAAGAGGAGGGGGAAACAGAGTGAACATGAGTAAATAAAAGAACTATCTCAGGGCCGGGCACAGTGGCTCACACCTGTAATCCCAGCACTCTGGGTGTCCGAGGCAGGTGGATCACCTGAGGTCAGGAGCTGGAGACCATCCTGGCCAACATGGTGAAATTCTGTCTCTACTAAAAATACAAAAATTAGCTGGGCGTGGTGGCACACATCTGTAGTCCCAGCTACTCAGGAGGCTGAAGCAAGAGAATCACTTTGAACCCAGGAGGCAGAGGTTGCAGTAAGCAGAGACTGGGCCACTGAACTCCAGCCTAGGGTACAGAGGGAGACTCCGTCTCAAATTAAAAATTATCCAAGCGTGGTGGTGCACATCTGTAAGCCCAGCTGGCTGAGGCAGGAGAATCACTTTGAACCCAGGAGGCAGAGGTTGCAGTAAGCTGAGATCGTGCCACTGCACTCCAGCCTGGGCTAAAAGAGCAAAACTCCATCTCAAAAAAAAAAAAAAAAGATAAAAATGATGTTACATTTAATGTTTTTGTTTTTGTTTTTGTTTTGAGATGGGGTCTTACTCTGTCGCCCAAGCTTGAGTGCAGTGGCATGATCTCAGCTCACTGCAATCTCCAGCTCCAAGGTTCAAGTGATTCTCCTGCCTCAGCCTCCCAGGTAGCTGGGACTACATGTGCATGCCACCACACCTGGCTGATTTTTTGTATTTTTAATAGAGACAGGGTTTCACCAGGTTGACCGGACTGCTCTCAAACTCCTGACCTCGGGTGATCTGCAGGCATGAGCCACCATATCCAGCCCCCACGTCTTCTCAGTAATACATATTCAAAAGTAAGAGACCTGTGTCTAAAAGTAATTTAAAAATTAGCCAGACGTGGTGGCACCCACCTGTAGTCCCAGCTAATCTGGAGGCTAAGATGAGATGACTCCTTGGGCCCAGGAGGTTGAGGATGCAATGAGCTGTGATTGAGCCACCACACTCCAAGGCAAAAGAGTGATCCCTAGTCACTAACAACAACAAAAAATCCATTTCTAAAAGATTTAGAGAAAGAAGGTTGCTTTTAAAACAAAAAGTATATACTCTGTTTTTTGTACTTTTGTATTTTTAGTAGAGATGGGGTTTCACCATATTGGCCAGGCTGGTCTTGAACTCTTGAAATGATCCACCCATCTTGCCCTCCCAAAGTGCGGGGATTACAGATTCGAGCCACCACGCATGGTCTGATTTTCTTTTCAAAGGTAAGTTCACTAAAAACCAGAGTATATGGTTGGGGGCGGTGGCTAACGCCTATAATCCCAGCACTTTGGGAGGCTGAGGCAGGTGGATCATGAGGTCAGGAGTTCGAGACAAGCCTAACGCAGCAAGGACAATTCCTCTGCAAAGCAGCATATAAAAAGTGTGAGAGCCGGTCGGGGTGGCTCACGCCTGTAATCCCAGCACTTTGGGAGGCTGAGTCGGGTAGATCAGGAGGTCAGGAGTTCAAG